>VYZP01052613.1:0-42728 GCA_013400635.1 Hypocryptadius cinnamomeus
GGAAGGAAGGAAGGAAGGAAGGAAGAAAGGAGCTGCTGTTGTGCCCCAGCTGTGTTTACATGCTGTCTTGTTGATGTTCACTGTAACTGGTAGGGCTGTGTGAGGTGCAATGTTTGCAATGCCCAATCTTTCCTTGTTTCACCCTTTTCACAAACAAATGGCACATGGTTGATGGTACAAGGCACTCTCTGAAAGTGGTTGCTTTAAAAGTCCTCGTTTCTCTCTGAGATTAAAAATAATGGTATGCTCAAATATGTGTGCTAAATGTTCCTTTTTCTTTCATGTACAAGTCAGTTCACATGAAATTTCTACTACTTCTAAATAAATAAATAAATAGATCTATGATAATCTAGCAAAAGCCCCCAAACCCAGCAACTGTAGCCTTCTGCTAATGGTTTGTGCCCTGAAACAGTGTGCATTAAAAAGCCCATTTCTGCTGAAGCTTTCGATAGTGCACTTGACAACCCTGATACTGAAGTGGCACAGAAAATGCCTCTGCCAGCCTTGCTAATGCACAAACTGCTTCCTTGCACTTACAGAAATGCCTCTTGCAAGCACATACTGTGCAAACATGTCAGTGTTTATTAAATCTGGGGCTGAGATGTGGAACGGCCTCAGTTTCCTCTGATACCAAGGCAGATGATGTTCCACTCCCTGCAGGAACAGCTCTTAGCTGGTAAATAATGCTATATTCTCATTCTTCCTCAAGTAAATTCCCTTTCTCTAGCAATCTCACACTCTTGGAGTGATGCCAGCCTTATCCAAATGTGACTTGCCCTTTGGGGAATTTCGTTGAATAATTTCTCTTGCAGGGATGAGAGAAGCTGAGAATTATGGCACCCTGTATTCATATAAATACCATGAAATGGTTGTTTACAGAGAACTGCTTATCAATCCAGCAAAAAGCCCCACTGTGCAAATGATGTGAATTGGTTAGAATAACAGGTAACTCTTAAAGGACCTGCAGCTGAAATCCAGACATATTTATACTTGCTGCTATGAGATTCCTGGCACTTGGCATCTCTTTGGAACACATCATGATATCAATTGTTCATTTTCTGAGGATTAAAAGACCAGGTTTGGACTTTAGGAGACAAGATGAAAATGATTCAACAATGTAAGGGCAAACCCAGTCAGTTGCAATAATCTCATCAAATATTTAAGTTGAAGTACAGATGCTTATTGTAGTGAGAAATTTGGTCTGGACTGGAATTTCAGAGCTGGTTTTGGTATCTTTGATCTTCAACCAAAATTTGCCCCCAACATCTCAGGTCTGGAGCCATCTCTGCAAGGCCACCTGTAAATCCCATGGAAAGAGGCTGCTCTGTGAAGGGTGGAAATGAAGTTTCCCATGGGACTGGACTCTGTGTCTTCACAGTCCTTCCCTGTCCTTCCCAGCTCTCTCATTTCCTCTCTGCCTGGCCAGGCAAGAGGCAGTTTTTTTAATGCTGTGCTGACATGGGCTGATTGGCCAGTGAGTTCTTGCCTCCCTGACAAGGGACTAGAAGTGTTTTTCCCTTGGTGGGACTACTATGGGATGTGAAAATGAGTATCTGCCTAAAACTCATAGAATGGCATACCTGTGGGATCACTGCCTCTGTCAAATGGGACTGAAAGTGATTGGTGGATTAAAAAATTCTTAATTGGGTCACTGAGACAAGGTGGTAGCATTGGTTTGGTTTCCTTTGCCCACTACAGCTGTGAACAGCTTGTAGAAATTACTTTCCTAGCTTATTTTGTTTTTTCATTCTTAAACTTTTATGTTCTTTTGCAGCCAAAATCCCCACTCCAAACATGGGCTCTGTCAGCTGCATGGCATTGTGTGAACCAGGCTAACCTTGTGTCAGGGGTAAAAGCAGCAAAGCTTAGTTTTGGTGCTGTGTCCTCCACTGAGTCATGTAGCTGAAGCATCATGGTTTGGTGGTCAGTGTCTGCATCCCAGCTTAGGGTGGAAACAGGACAGGCTCAGGGGGGTTTTACTCCATTCCTGTAAAGGAGATAGAGGCTTTAGATGGATCTCTTCTGTCTCAGACTCTGCTCAGAAATGGGGACTGCCACACTGCAGAAGACCTGGGGAAGAGAGGCAAAGGTGAAGAACAGGAAACACAGGATTATCAGCTTCACCTGAGTTCCTGCTACTCTGTTTGAGCAGGGCACCATAAAAACCAGTGCCATAACAAAGAGTGCCATGTGACCACATGTCCCCTGTTACTGGGCATTTTTAAGGTTGGGGCCAGACGTCTTCTGGAAAACATTGTCATCCAGAAACTGATCGGGGGGCATCCCAATAATGAGTGAAAATTTAAGGATTATGCTGAAGGTGATCTGGTAAACTTGGTTTGTCCAGGCTTAAAAGCAACACTTAGAGGTCTAGTCCTCCACCTTTTTGTGTCAGGATGGACAAAAGATGCTGACTGAGACTGCTGTTAATTCCCCAGGGTCTTGCTGGTGTGGAGATGTTCTGTCTAGGACTTTCTCTCTCCTGACATCCAAGAAAGATGATGCAAACCCATAAACCCCCTCACTGTTACTCTGGGCTCAACTACTTTACAAATGTCAATTAAAATTCATGAACTTGATTGCTCAGAGATGAACAGAGGCAAACAGGAAATTTTTATCCTTTTTCTCTGTTGGGTTTCTTAGACATAGGGTGGAAACTTGGGTAATCCATGAACTCTATACCTTCATGCTATGAAGAGATCTGCTAATAAAATGACAGCTCAGTGACAGGGAAAAATAAATTATTGAAGAAACAGCTGACAGAAGAGCAACAGGATACTCTTTTTTTCCCCCCGTGATCATAAATTTAAAAGTAGAAAGATAAACAGTAAGAAAGATTCATAACTTGCATTGTTCATTTTGATAATGTTAAAAAGCTCCAGATGAAAAGAGTGCAAAAGCAGAACATGTTTCCTTTGGTACAACTCACAAAGAAATTGGACATGTGCTTGTAGGTGCTAATGGCTGCCAGGAGGCAGGTTCTGATCTTTCAGCTGTCATACTCTGGATTAAAACTGATGGATGGATTTGGCATCTTTTAAAAGGTGAAATGAAAGGGTCAAAAGAGCCCCAGACCTTGTTATAAAGCAGTTGTTGGAAACAGGAGGAAGACTCCTAGAATAATTTGAACCTGACACACAGAACCAACCAAAAATACTGTGAGACCTCTCAGTGATTGGCTGCCAATGCTTCATTTTAAGGGTTAATGAGAGGAAAAGGCAGGGAAATGGAACATCCCTGGTGATTGTGGCCTTCAGAGGGAGTGGAGAGCCTGGGCTCCTGAAGGCAGGGAGCTGGCTGGGCAGGCAGGACTGGAAACTGTGAGCAAGGAAACTGCTGCTGTATTTTCTTCCTGCGCAGGGACTCTGTGAATAGAGAAGATCACACTATGAAAATATCCTCTTCTGTCCCCCAGCACACCATCAAAGCTCTGAATGTGTAGGTTAACACCTATTCTGAAAGGTGGAAATTGGATTTTCTTCCCAAATGCTAGCTGAGAGACTAAACATCATTCCCTGTACACTTTATTTCAAGGGTTTGAAAGCATCTGAGGGCAGACTTCTCCAAGCTGCTCTGCTTCATTTTGAGCTGCTGCTGGAATTGCTGGTAGGAGGACATCCTCCAGCTGTGTGCCAGTAACCTGCAGCCACAGCCTTTCCCTCACTCAGGGATAACCTCATGCTCTAATCAGGAAAAAGAACCAGTACAGTCTTACCTGCTGTCTTAGTACTGATGTGCAAAATGTTTCTTTGTTTCACAAGGGCAACAAGGGGACAGCAATGTTGCTTTTTAATGCAGAAAAGGCAATGAATTTCATTATGTAAAATGCCAGCTGGCAGAGAAGCAACATTACATGACATAACCCGTATTTCAGTGGCTAGAATTAGGTAATTCTTTATACAATGCAGGTTATGTTTCAAAAGCCATTCTTGAGAATAGGCTGAAAGAGTCTACTCTAAATGGGGAAAAAAAATGAAAATCAAAGTAATGTTTGGAAAAAAGTTGCCGAATTAAGATCAGTTCAGTAGAGATGTATGTTCTAGCATTCCCACTGTAAGCAACTGACCTTTGTTCAGTTTTTTACTGTTATTTGGAAGGAAAAAAAATATTTTCTTGCTTTTTTTCTTCTGCATTTATTGTTTATAAGTTCAGCACAACACAGGAGTCTTTCAGCACAGTCACTGAGAACAAGAAACCAGGAATCACACATCTTCCCAGTTACAGCAAGCAGCAAGTTGAGGTTCCCCTGGGATACCGTTCTCATGGTGGATGCCCTGGAGTAAGTCTGACTTTCTGCAAGACTTCTGGTCTTATGGCTTTAAAAAACACATAGTTAAAGGACCAGAAGGTTGTCTAGGAAAAAAATCCAAGAACCATAAAGTCAAAGGGGTCATAAGGCTCCTGAAATGAAGTTTTATTATCCAGCATATGAGATTCCCTTTATTTTGCTCTAAACCTCTTCAGCATTCGATAAAGTCTCCTCAGGTGAGGCATCTGGCTGTGAAACAAATTCCAGAGGAGATTGGGTAAAACTAATTTTGGCCATCTAAAGGAAAACCTGCAGTCTTTTGCTTCACAGAAAGCCTTGCTAGAAGAATGATGCTGCTTTCATTATTCTTCAGTTTAGTCCCACCAAGCAACCAGAAACTCTCTCAACCGAAGCCAATAAATCGATAACCTCACCCAGAGAACATTTACTTTCTTTGAAAAGGAGGGAGTGCCTAGAGTCCATGGCCATCCAGGAGCTTGCTGTCAATGTCCAATCATACAAAGGATCTTAGATACTCTGGAATTGGGTGTGAGAACTGCAGGTAAGGTGATTAAAAGGCAGTGTACATATATGCTGTGATGCTGCACACTTGTGTGTAAATACATCCTTGCCTATACATACCCACCTGCATGTTCACTCTCCTGTAGAGGAAAATGAACTTCTAGTAAAATGGCAGCTTTTTGGACAGCAAAGACAAATTAGTGCCAGTTGCTGAAGTTGTCTCTGATTACTGTCTGCTATTGGTTTTTCGAGCTGGCAGCAATGAAATAACAAAGAGAAGTCTGAGGGTGATCAAAAGAGACTTCAGGGCCCTGGGACAATTGGCAGAGGGATGGGGAGTACAGGTGCTGATTCCCTTGATCCTTCCAGTTACAAGGAATAACATTGTTAGGCAGATCCATCAGGTCAATATGTGGCTCCAAGACTGGTGTAATTTGAAAAATTTTGAGTTTGTTGACCACGAGATGATCTACTCAACACCTGGTCTACTGACCACTGATGCAATGCACCTGTCTCAGAGGGGGAAAAGAGTTGTAGCACAGGAGCTCGTGGGGCTCCTTGACAGAGCTACAGACTAGCTTGGAAGGGGAAAGGGATAAAACCAGGCTCACCTGTGAGGAGTGAGAGCACTGTGTGCCAAAAACTTGAGGAAATGAGCACTAATGGGATCCCTTAATCTGCTTTACAAGGTATTGGCTGCAATGAACCACACCTGAAACATTTCTACACTAATGCACAAGGCATAAGGAACAAAGACAATGAGCTTGAAGCTTTGGCCTAGACTGGTGGGATGAGTCTTGTTACTGGAGTACTGTTTTGGACGCTTCTAGGCTCTTCAGGAGGGATAGGCAGGGTGGAAGAGGCAGAGGGATGGCACTGTATGGAACAGAAGGGTAAGAACATATGGAGCTCACAGCTGGTGATGGCCCAGTTGAGAGCCTCAGGATTACAATCAAGTGGCAAACAAATAATGTGGAAGTCATCGTGGGAGTCAGCTACAGATCTACAGCCAGGATGATAACACCGACAAATAAGTCTTTGAGGAACTAAGGGACACCTCCAAGTCAACTGCCCCTGTCCTTACTGGGGACTTCAACTTGCCAGAAATTAACTGGAAGCATCACAGCTGGTAAAACTCGGGCCAGAAGATTCCTAAAACACCTGGATGTGCTTTAAACTGCCCATGGCATTGCCATGTGTGTGAGTTGCTCCTTTGAGTTCAGTCTATTACCAATGTCATCAAGTAGCACCTGCAAAATTGGGAACTAAATGCATAATTAAGAACCCCTTGAAACTAAAGAAACCATAAATTTTAACCTCGCTGGCACAGAGACTATTATTTCAGAAAATGTAATGACTAACAGGTCTCTTAATTTTTACTTGAGGTTATAACAGTAGTTCAGTGTATAGACTCCTTACATCATTCTGCGTGCAACAGGAGACCATTGCAAATATTCCAGTGATCTGGTAAAACCATATTGAGTTTTTCCAGCCACCCTGACATCCTGAAGGCAGAGCTCAAAGGTAACTGTGACCTGAGCTCTCTATTCAGCCTTTTATTGACTTAATGGCTCACAGGGAAAATTTCAATGCTGCTAAAACTGGGTTGGTTCAAAGGAAGAGCATGGGAAAGCCCTGCAGTGATCTGCACTGTTTATGCAGTGAGTTTTTATATATGTCATTCCTGGAAAATGTGAAAATGCAAAACATTTTCAGAGTATAAATAATTTTTCCCCCAAAAGGATTTTGAAATGTTATGCCATGATTTAGATTAACAATGAGGTAAATTAGTTTGTTCAAATGACTGAGTTTATTTTCTTAGGGATGGGATGGAATGTTATAAGTAATTTAATTCAAGTAAGGACAAGAAACATAGTCATAGGTCTCCACAGCAGTCAAATTAATTTCCTCTGCCTTTTGTTCCAGTTCATACAAACATTCAAATCCACCATCAAAGCAGCAAGTTCATTTCTAAAACAGCCTATTGGCTCAGCAGCTAATTGTAAGTGGTAGCTAAGTTCAGTGCAAACCTGTAAGAGTACTTCATTTCCCTGAGTATTTTACCTGCAGGTTTAAAAAAAGACCCTGGCCTTCGCAGTTTATAAAATCTCACTGTCCTGCACTGTGAATTTTAATATTGAAAGCTGGATTAAAAAAATCATCAGGATGTCTCTTTTTTTTCTGAAGTGTAAAAGGAAAACATTTGTTTCTGCAATAAGATTATCAGAATTAAATACTGTGATGTCAGACTAAGTAGCATTACTTTAGCTGCTGTATGGTTGAGTGATTTTACTATAATAGTTTCTCATAATAATGCTTTTTATCTGTAATACATAGGGGATAGAGAGACTGACAGAGCTATAATCTTTCTTTCAGAAGCACAGTGTTAAATGAAGAGGGTTCAAGTGAAAATATAATTTGGAAAGGAAGATAAAGACAGCCCTATATAAGACTGTGTCATCATTTCAAGTGAAAGATGTTAGCTCTGAAAATAATGCCATATATTACAAAGATAAGTCAACTTCAAATTTGTACTTCAGGGTCTGGAATTTATTTGTTTGTGGCAAAAGGCTGTGTACACTTATGTGTACACAGCTACTCTTGCCACTGCTATTTGCTGTTTATGCAGAGCTGTGTGTGCTGAGCATTCAATGCATTTATAAGACCAGGGCCCTGCCACAAAAAACCCTTTCCATTTACTAGAAGGAACAAATGTGTTCTCCAGGTTTCACAGCTGTCTGCGTGTAAAAGCAAAGCTCTTCTATGTGTACCGAGGCAAACTGAGCCTGGAACAGCTTCAGTGTGGATGGCAGCTTCCACTGGCCTTCTTCTATTGCTCTGCCAAAACTCCTGAGGCTGTCTTTCCCATGATCTTTTAGGAGTGTATGGTCATTGGTGAATAAAAGGCAAATATTCTGGTGCTCTTGAACTATCCTCTGACCCACCATCACAAACATTCAACGCCTTCACAATTTTAATGCTGCAAAAGAGATTTTAGACTGCCCTAAGCAATCACTGGGTGTGCTCACACCTATGATTTTTGCATTACAGCACCCAAAGTTAAAGCATTTCATTGCATCCAGAGAAGGGCGATGGAGCTGGTGGAGGGTCTGGAGCACAGGTCTGATGAGGAGCAGCTGAGGGAGCTGGGGATGTTCAGCCTGGAGAAAAAGAGCCTCAGGGGTGACCTTATCAACCCCTGCTACGGGGAAGGAAGCTGTAGTCAGGTTGGGGTTGGCCTCTTCTTCAGAAAATGACAGGATAAGAGGACACAGTCTTAAGCTGTGCCAGGGGAGGTTTAGGTTGGGCATTAGGATGAGTTTCTCCACAGAAAGGGTGATTAGATATTGGAATGGGCTGCCCAGGGAGGTGATGGAGTCACATCCCTGGAGGTGTTTAAGGAAGGACTGGACTCAGTCCTTGGTGCCATGGTCTAATTGACATGGAGGTGTTTGGTCACAGGTTGGACTCAATTGCAGAGGTCTTTTCCAATGTAATGGATTCCCTGATCCCACGAAGTTATCACCAGTTTTAATGCACTCATATCTATGATTTTTGCATCATACCACCCAGACGTGTCAAAGCACAGAGCTACAGCATTTCCCCTTTCCTGGGCCTGCGTGTGACTGTGCACTGTGGGGAGCAACATGGAATGATGGAATCTTTCAGGTTCTAAAGACATCTGAGACCAGTGAGTCCAACCACTAACCCAGCACTGCCAAGCCCACCACTAGACCATGTGGCAAGCTACTAAACCATCATGAAGCACCACAATCACATGTTTATGGAACACTTCCAGGGATGGTGACTCAGGCAGTGGCCTCTGGGCACCTCAGGGCACAGCAGTGCCCTCAGCCCCAATGCACGCGGTGTAACCCCCATTTTCAGCCTGCCTTGTATGGGATTTGGAACGGTGGTGTCTCTGTTGTTCTGAGGGATGGTTGCACAGAGCCAGTATGACAAAAGAGCCCTGCACTCAAGGGCTGTGTTATGTCGCAATAGCAGGCGGGCTGCGGCCCCTTACGCGGAGCTTTGCCTAAAACATCCCCTCACGCCTCACCCCGAGCGCTGCGGCCCCTTTAAGGCGTCACATGGCTCTTGGGCGGCGCTGTAGTCCCTTGACCGGGGTGGCAACGCTGGCCGGCGCGGCTAACGGCAGACCGGGGGACTACAACTCCCAGGAGCCGCTGCGGGGACGGATGAGCTCATCCGCCGCGCCCAGGCGGGCGTCGCGATGCACGCTGGGAACTGTAGTCTAGTATCGGTACCTAAGGTAGGTTATGGTGAGGCACAGAACTACGCCTCCCAGCGTGCCGAGCGCGCCCGGTTCCCGTCAGCGCCGAGGGGGAGCCCCCCAACGTAAAGGGGGATCACTTTCCCCTTGTGTCCGCCATATTGGACGGTAACTCTGCCCAGCGGCGCCGGGGCCGAGCGAGTCCCCGTGGCCGTGACAGCCCCGCTTCGCCCGCGCCGCCCGGGGAGCTCCGGCCCCGCCCGGCCTCGCCAGCCCCGGGCGCTTGGCGCGACCCCGCGCCCCTTCCCCCCACCTCCTCCTCCTCCCCGGCGCTCCCTCCTCCCGTGCCCGGGTGTCAGCACCATGAGTCCGGCCGACGCCAAGCGCGGAGCGAAGCGCCGGAAGAACAAGCGGGGCGGCGGCCTCGGCAGCACCGGCGGGCCGGGACCCAGCGGCGGCACCGGCGGGCTNTTTGTGGGGGAAGGGCCGCGCCGGCTGCGCCGGGCCGTGTCGTCCTGGGGTTTGTCCTGAAATCAGCTTCAGAGTCCCCATCCGCGGGGTCTCACCTTAATGGAGGAGCTGTAAGAAATAGGCGGGCAGGCCTTGAGAAAGCAAAAAGACACCTCCATTACGCCCTTTTTGCAGTAGCCAACTTCGTTATTAAGCATAGGAGGTTCATTGTAGCTTGGACTGTGGTTGGCACTCAGGTGCCTTGGAGTAATTCAGGTCAGTTTCATTATTTCATATTATGGTGAAATTTATTTGAGCAGATTGTGTAGTTTAACTGATTTTTTTTTCCCAAGAAAAAATACTCAAGGATCCAGCCTTTAAAGACGTGTCCTATTGGTTCAAGTAGCAAAAGAGCAAATAAGTTCACGTTCCTTTCTCGTGTGAAGGTTACCTCAAGTTTTTTGTTATCAACACAGAGCTTGTGTTCAGGTATCATATTTACAGCAGCATTTCCTGCTGACAGCATCTTCAGACTTCCATGTGCATGTCATAGCACCTGCTCCGTTTCCTCTTGCTCTCATGAACTTGTTGAGCACGTGAAGGGGAAATGAAAGAATTGGCTTTTGCGATGTAGCATGTCTGAAATGCCATGATAAAACAAATGGGTTTGTTTTGTTCTCCATGTAGTTTTGTGCCCATCTATTTTGCTGGGTCAACAATCAATCTGGTGATTGCAGGTTGACTTTTTTTCCCCCTCCCTTTAAAGCTTGGGTTCATACTTGGCTACTGTACTTTAGATTAACTGTTTCTGTATGTTTGTCCTAATCTGACGCTTACCTTCAAGCATAATTTCCTTTTGGGACAGTAGCCTATATGTGACTTAGGTATCCAGAAGAATGATGTGTCTAATGGCAAGAGGTGTGCAGGTTTTTATTTGCAACTTTGCAAGTTCATCACTCAGCACTATTCTAACTAAACCTGTACCAAGAAGATGCATCTTGTTTTGTTTTATATCTTAGATCACAAGGCTTTACAGGCACAGGTTCCTAGATATTGTTAAACATCATCATGCCAAGGGAAATAAAAGCAGCAGCAAAATGATGCTCCGAATGGGACATTGGTGTGGCTATGCCCAATATTTTGGTGTTAGTGGCTTGTGGTTATGTGTAGTCTACAACTTTGGTTCTCATCAGTCTGTATGGGATCTGAAATTCATCTTAAAAGCCAAAATCATTGCTAGTCTACCTACTTCATGTTCCTTATTTCTTTCAGACTAGGCAGTTCCAAAGAAAATTTCTCAGTCTCTCTGAAAGTATGTCATGTCTTGAAAATTAAGTACTGTGTTTCAGCACTAAATTTTTGGGAGACTACATCTGTCTGTTACACTTGCTTACATGTTATTCATATTTTTATAAGTGTACACAACACGTGACAATGCATTTGTGACTTTGTCTTAATTGGTGTTTTTTGCCTCTACTCTTAGATGTGTATGTGAGTTGTCATATGTTTCCATTTGCATTTGTAGTGTGATACGAGTGCTTCTGAAGACTGATGGGCAAGTGGGGAGTTAAGTCAGTTAAACAAATAGATTAGTTAGTTAAACTAGAATACACCTGCAGCAGAGATTTGATCAATCAAGGAGTAAGCATGTTAGAATGAGGTTTTGAGGATAGGTAAATGCTTATACCCCATAATGCTCCTTTAAAGTTGGTGTTGCTTACTCCATAGTGGTTTCAGTGACCTCTTTCTTGACATTTTCAATAGCTTTCCAAGGGTTGTGACATGAAAATTGCCAGTACTTAAAAATTTGCTGATAATCTTGTTGCGAAGGTGAAATCTTAGTGTCATTGCATGACTCTTGCTGATGTGAAAATAGGATCACCTTAATAGTATGCAAAGATGTGATAGTTTAAGGTACATGGTCATAACAAGACTTGGTTTTTTGAGTGAAAGACTGGCAGATGTTTTTTCTGGATGAAGCTGAGAAAGAAAACTGTATTTTACGTGACAGATCACTTCTAAATTAGGTGCAGTGTTTGTTTTGGCTGGATGGAGAGTAAGCAATATGCTAATAGCTGTGCAGTAGTAACTGGACTTGCTTTACTTTCATCTTACCAGAATAATGTGAAGTTCCCTTTGGTGGGTAAGAGAAATCATCAACCAGTTCTCTGCTGAACAAACTTAAATATTTATCTTTGAAAAGATGTAAAATATAACGACCAGCCCCCCACAAATTTAGTGTTTGCTGCACAGCATAGTGTGTTCTACTTGTTCTCATGCTCTCATTGCTCTCATGTAGTTTCCAGCTTTTGTCACTTACCTGGTTTTGGGGCAGCCACTCTGGGTGGGGTGGGCACATCCTTCTGTTGGTGTTCTGTTAGGTGATTCTTCCAAAACTTGTCTAAAAGACAGAATGAAGCAGGATGTTAAATGAATAATCCTGTGTGTGGTCCACATTCTTGTGTGTCAATAATTGTTCAGGATAATGTATACTTTGAACCTGCTTTATAAAACAGGTTGACTGTAGTTTAAAAATGAATGTATTTATGGTTCAGACTAGAAGCTGGTGTGCCAGTATTGAAATTCTAGCTAACCCTGTTAGAGCTAACAAATAAATTTGAATTGAGGTTTTTATACATCTTATCTGGAGGTTTTTTTTAAGACTGTAGGCTAAATTCTGCATTAGGGTACATGCTAAGTCTTGTTCTGGGATGCAAGTGGGCAACTCCTAACGGAATCTCCCTGGAAGGTATGTTATTCCATGCACATGCTTTATAGCATCTGAATTCATCCTCTGAAGCACTGTCAGATGGTTTGGGGTGCTAGTGAAATTAAGGGTGCTTTGGCAGTGTGTCGGTGCAAGGGAGTCTCAGTTTTGACAACCTGTAACTGTGTCAACTTTAACTGGAACTGGAGGCCAAGACACGTGGTTGTCCAGTGCTGCTGCAGGAATTCTCTAGGATTTTTTCTTTTTAATATGCATATTTATAGAAATAGATCTTGCTTTCTGTAGTGTTTGGTTTTGGTTTACTTCAGTAATGCATTGCATCAGGCTTTCTTAATTTGGTCCTATAAATTTTTGACAGACAGTTGGATTATTGATGTTGTGAGAGGCATTTGATTATCTCTAGCAACCACTGCATAATTCATACAGATACTATAGCAAAATTGGCTATTCATTAGTATGTTTGGGTATTTTGGAGTGAAGAGTGGTATGTCAGTAGCTGATCAGCTACAGAAATACTTTTTGTTACAGGCCTGACCAATCTTGTGTTATTAAAGGGAATAATTTAGTAGCCATTTTACAATTCTCTCACTTGCATTTTTCGAAGTATTGTATGTCAAATGTAGTAATGTATTGAATCTTTCAAATCTTACATTTGAGAGCTGTTTTAGAATTTCATAAAATACTTCAGCAGACTATTTTTTATTATTGGTTACTGCTTTTCAAATAGATTCTATACATAGCAGAATGTACATTGCCAATTTCTTCAGCAGCTTTGTAGCTTGTTGTGTTGTAGTGATATCTGTGTTTGATTTGTGATTTCAGATTTTCCCTATTCTCTCTTCCCCTTCCATGCTTCAAAGACTCAGAAGAGGAGCTTTGTCAGGAGCTCAGAAGTTCAGCAAATAGCTAGCTTTTGTGCTTTTTATGTAGGGCCTCCTCCTCTCCAAAAGCAAACTTCTTTTGGCCAATTTTTGTCAAGGCTCAGGTAAACTTGATAAACTCCAATTAATAAAGCAGTATTATAACCTCTGCTCCTCAGGCTGAGGCAGCCAGTACTTACAAAGACTTGTTTTTCTTCAAGTCAGTGTTTTTAACAGTCAGGCAGTAAATTTCTTCCTCTGATTAAGAGTAGTTCACTTTTTTTTTTTTTTTTTGGTAATAGACATGCAGTGCCTGCCCCGAAGAGCTTATGCTCTGCTTTTTGTAATAAAAGGAGACAGAATGGGATAAAACTATTAGGATTTGCTTTAGATGGTATGGTTGAGTTAACTTGCTAATTTAGAAGCAGAATCTAAACAGAACATTTCAAACTTTAAAACAAGCTTAGTGGTTGCATAACATTGACATTATTAGCTCTTTCATAGCTTCTTCCCATGCTCAGTTAAGACATTTTTCAGCTAACAGACCTGAGACCAGAGGCACACGTGCCACCGATTGGGTCAGATCTCGTAATGCTGCTCCTGGGAAGTGTGTGCCTGTGTGTACTCATGACCTTGATGTGTTTCCAATCCCTGAGCATTCCATTGCTCCCCCACCTCCTGCACCTGCAAAATCATGGTCAGCTGATAATGCCAGTAATCGGTTGTGAATTGTTAAATGAAACATACCAAAAGTATGTCCGGAAAAATGGCATCTGGTTCAGCGGTGTCTGATCCCTGTCAGCTAAGGATTCTCCTTTGGCTTTTTAGGAGACATTTGATTCCAGGTGTGAAGGCAGAGGATTTTTTTCCCCTTGCTATATTGGTTGCAAAATGTGAAAGATTCTCTGAGAGAGAGAAATTTTTTACTGTAAAAAACATAGCGACTCCCTTCCTCTCCTCCCTTTTGTTTCCTGACTGTGGAAGCAAAACCTTGTTGATTTAATTTGGAACTAGATTAGTTTGAAAGTTAGTTCTGAAATAGGTATATATTGATGAGAATATTCAGGATTCTTGTCCTGCTAGTTTTTTGACCCCAAACAGTAAGTGAAGCTTTATATAAATATTTAATATTACGTTGTTTTCTTGGTTATGGCATTTATACTGTTGTAGTGGTATCTCATCTTGAGGGGAGTCTTTGGATCCTTTCTCCTTTACAGTGAGACATCCAGTCACCCTCTCTTCTGCCTGGCAAGGAGAGCTGAGTGAATGTGGAAATTCAGTTTGGTGGTGCTTGGTGTCTATGAGAGTAATGTTCAGACCTTGATATGTCTGATTAGCAAGGGTGGTCCTGAACAAATACAGACTTACTGAAGACATATTGTGGAGAAGTGATTGAGAGAAATAACTGGGAAATAAACTTGCTTTGCTTAGGATGTACAGGACTTCATGGATGTGCTATGCAGTGTTCTGGGTTTGTATGGATTTGAATAATCAAAGAAGGTTTAATAATTTTTGGGGCCCCTTCACTGATGGGAAAGGAGGTCATATATCCCCTTTTATTAAGGTAATGGAAACAGTCCCTACATTTTCCTTTCTTATAGTATTTTTTTTTAATTTAATAGTGACTCAGGTAGCTTTGGACGGGTCTGTTTTGAGAAAGAATCTTCCATATGTGGAATTTTCCTGGGATAATTAAACATAATGAAATAATTGAGTTAAATGTCTCAAAGAATACTGCAGTTCAGTTCCTTCTTTGCTGCAAATGAAAAGTTCAACAGGGAAATGACATTTATGATGCTACTCTTAATGGTATTACAGGAACTGCCCAAATTGAGGATTTTCTGAGAATGCAGTGGAATAAATATGCCCATTTTTTGACACAACAATTGCTTAATTTTGTGTTGTAAAAATTCATGGCAGCCTATGACATTACTGACCTTCACCTCCTTGCCTGTGAGGAAACACACCAGAATACTATTAGAGATATGTCTGAGCAACATAGCATTTACCTGAGGTAAATATTTTTTCCTAAAAATTCTCTTGTTATTTATTTTTTTTAGTAGAGCATGTACAGCTGCTTTAGTGAGGCAGAAGTTAGTCCAGGCACTGTTTTGCAAAGTGGTTTTTAGGGGGAATATTAGTGGAGCTGCCTGTGAGCCTCTTCCAAGCCGTTGAACTGAAGTTGTTCATGTTGAACTGGTGAAAAACTTCCTTGAGCTGGGAACTTTAACCATGTTCTTAAATAATCAACTCCCCTTCTTTTGCAAAAGCCACAAAGGTAGTTCTCTCCATCTCAAAATTCCTAGTAATGATAGAACCCACTCAGGCATCTGAGAGGCAGGTTCCTGTTCTGCATCACAAAAGAGGGGCGTCTCTCTCCACTCTTTATTGAAGGAAGCCTGGAGACATTTTGGTACAAGCTGAGTGCTGAAGTCAGATAAGGTGAAAAACCTATGTAGGAGGCCATGGTTAGCCTCTGCCTGCCTACTCAGTTATGGTTTCTTTTCTTAAAAAAATGGAAAAAGTTGAAGCTCAAATAGGTTATGATGCAAGCCCCATTGGGTCATATCTTAAATCTTGAAGAGTAAGTTTGCTCACTTATAAGGAGGAAATAAAAGATTTATTTCATTGTACATTTTTCAGAAAACCTGTGTGCTTCCATGAAATATTCCTATACATAGTCTCTCCTCAGGCCTAGAGGAACAATCCACAATAGGTTGTAGGTGCCTCTGTATTGTTACTTAGTGTGGAAGGTCACAAAGTCCTCATGCACAGTAGTCCATTACATTAGTCCTCCTTTCACACACTAATGTGTTGAACTGGCTTGTAGTAGCTTTGACAGGTGTTTACTTGCAAAGGATGTTTGAAAACATGAGACAACAACCATCCAGGTAAATAATTAAGTTTTTACAAGGTCACAAATGTAATTATTTTGAAGTCCAGAGCTGTAGACTGCCTGGATCTTGAGCAAACTTGTCACTTATGGCATCTGGACTTCAGGGCTTCTCTTATGGACTCATCTCCTGCTCGTCTTAGAATGTGCCTGTGGGAGGTAAATTGCTTGTGGTCCAGGAGGAGCCACAATAGGCACTGAGGGCTAATTTCTGGGAGGGTTCATGGATGACAGTTCCTCGTAGGAAAAAGCTGCTGGCTTTTTTTTTTTTTTTTTCTTTAACTGCTTTGGCAGCAGTTCAGTGGTCTGTGTTGAGCTGCAGACAGATGGAGGATGTGATCAGCTGTTGGGGCAGTGTTTGCTGCTCTAAATAGCTGTTTCTTCTCTTCTCCAGGGAGAGGTAGCAGGCTGGATAGAAGTGTGTGGCTGGCAGCACAGGGGGCTTCACTGTTTAGATGTAAATTTTCAGATGGCCATCTTTATTCTTCCAGATATTAATTATACCTATG
This sequence comes from Hypocryptadius cinnamomeus, assembly GCA_013400635.1. Lineage (NCBI taxonomy): Eukaryota > Metazoa > Chordata > Aves > Passeriformes > Zosteropidae > Hypocryptadius > Hypocryptadius cinnamomeus. Next base: position 16,446 of record VYZP01052613.1, read on the forward strand.
ATAGCAAAGGTGATTGTTTAGTCATGGCTTGCATTGCAGTGTCAGCTTTGCTCACTTTGATTCCTAAGTCAGTTGTTGCTCTTTTTGGAAATAATGGTTTCTCTACTTAAAGCAAGACCAAGCTGTGTAGAGAATTGGGCAGTGTTTGGTTTATGTCACAAACCTGTACATTTGCTGTAGACATGAGCTTTCTAAAGATGGGATATTAACATATCCATGCATCACTAGAATATAAAACTGTAGTGATTGATATCTATTATTAAATAATAAGTGATAAGTTAGCTGTAGTAATTAAATCTAGTAGTTGTCATTTAAAAATGTAGAGGGCTCCATGGACTCATAACTATTTGTAATTTTTTAAATTAGGAATAAAAGCACTGGCAATTGAAGCCCCCTTTTTCCTACTTAGACTTGTGTGGACAACAGTGAATTAATTGAAGGATGTTTTTGTATAGTTATTTTTTTACTTCCCCCTTAAGGCTTCACCTTCTTTAGGAAGTCTGCAGGTATAGCAGAAGTAGCCTCTTAAGTTAGTCCTCAGAAAGGGTGCTGGAAAGTAAGGAGTGGAGTAGTAGCCATGTTTCTCTACAGCATCTGAGAGAAGCTGAAGGAGGTTTTACAGTACTGGGAATCTCAGTTATAACACTCATAAAGCTATTGAGAAGGGGGAAATGCATATGGCATGTTGTGTTAGGACCATCTATCTCCTGAGCCAGCTTTTATAAAAAATAGTTATCTAAACTAATAGATTATCTGGATTTAGGGTAGTAACCTGCCTCTCAGGTGGACTTGGCACAGCTGTGTGCTGGCAGGGCTGGCTGCTGCCAGAGCTAGTGCAGGATAACTCAGTGCTAATGTTGAGCTCTGCCCACCAGCCATCATTTAGGAGCTCTAAACATGGATATTTGCCACCTAGACTGACATCTGAACAAGACCCTGAAGCAGCACCTTTTTTTTGTAGAAAAACACTGCTTTTTCAGGGACTGGTCTTTTTTGCTGTGCTTTTATTCTCCTCCTATGTCAGAAGAAACAGGTGGCAGTTACAGGGTTGGTAAGTTAACAGAAGTCTATGGGTAGTGAATGAGGGTGGGGTCTTTGGAGGGATAGAATAAGACTAAAATGTGGGGTTTTTCCTCTTGGATGAAGTAGGAGATGAGTTAATGTGAATGAGGGGAGAAAACTGTAAAAGAGCAAGCATTGTTGATGGTACATGAAATATGCTTGGCCTTTTGAAATGGACAATTGAGTTCAAGAAAGAAAGACAGACTGTTGAACCCACTAGCTAAGCATAGCATGATGCAGACTTGTGTTTTGAATTTGACTGAGAAGTTTTGGTCATGTGCCTCAGGTTTTGAATGTCTGTCATGATACCAGGATTGTGAGGTGAGGGAAGGAAAAGAGGGCTGTCAGTCGAATCATTTTCCTGAAAGCAGTTTGTTAATTAATGCAAGCCATGACTCTAAAGTCTGTGTATTAGGAGGTATCTCATCACTGTAGCGTTGCAATATGTTGGAAACCATATTAAATGTAGCATACATGTAGTGTTGTAAAGTGCTGTAAGGCTCTACCTTGATTCCTGTTCTGCTTTCAGTTTTGTGCTGTCAAACTGATGGCTAGTTAGAAGCAAAAGATGTGGCTTTAGGCAGGGGTGCCAGACTTGAATACACCTTGCCACCCACTTCTCTCTTTGAGGCTTTTTTCAAAGAGAGAGACCTAGTACAAACAGCTATATGCTGATGTGGTTGAAGTCAGTGCACTACTTGTGGGTGCTGCAAACTTTATTATTTCTTCTGTATTTTGGGGCTAAAATAATTAAGGTTTTAAACTAGGATTTTTTTTTTTTAATGCTGAAGCTTGTTTTCTGGTTTTTGGTGGTGGGGTGTTTTTGAGTTTGTTTGTTTCTTTCTTTCCCTGTGTGCAGAAATAGAAACTTTAGCTCTCAGAGCAGAAGCCTTCCTAGGCTAGGAAGGTGATGATGCCACTGAATTGTACACAGAATTACTACAGTTGGATGGGACCACTGGTAGGGTCATCTGGTCCAGCCTGCCTGCTCGAGTAGGATCTTCCTAGAGCACCTTGCACCAGATGCTTTCCAGACTGTTCTTGAGTATCTCCAATGAGGAAGAATCCACAGTGTCTCTGGGCAGCCTGTTCCAGGGCTCAGCCAGCTGCATGGTGAGGAAGCTCTTTTCAGGTGGAACTTCCTGTGCATCAGTTTCCAGCTCTTTTCAGGTGGAACTTCTGTGCATCAGTTTCCAGCTCTTTTCAGGTGGAACTTACTGTGCATCAGTTTCCAGCTCTTTTCAGGTGGAACTTCCTGTGCATCAGTTTCCAGCTCTTTTCAGGTGGAACTTACTGTGCATCAATTTCCACCTCTTGCCTCTTGTGCTGTTGCCTGGCACCACTGAGTAGCACCTGGTTCCATGTGCTTGACACCCTCCTCTCAGATGCTTATTGACATTCATAAGATGTACTGTTTGTTCTTGTTTTCTTCTTGAGGCCGAGCAGGTAGTTCAGATATTTCTACTATTAGGTGCTTTTTTCCACTGAGATTGGTAGTTTAATTTAAAAATGCCTTGAATAAAACATGTTGTCGTAGGCAGACTTTTGTTAGTTTATAAACATTAAAGGAAGTTAAGGAATCTCTTTCAAGTTCTGTAACTATATTAAACTCAACAGTTGACAATTTCAAATGTGTTGTAGGGAATATTTCACTGAGATAGATATGACGCTCTGAAATGTACAAGACTAGTGATGCAAGCCCAGAGATGCTTTCATGGGCAGATGCATGAGTGAGAATGTGTGTGTGCATGAGGCTTTTTGAAACATGGTGTTTTTGACTATGGGTTTAAGAGGTTGCTATGTAAGTGTAGGAATGAAGTAAATACTTTGTATGTGTGCATGGAAATTATTTTTGAGTAGGAGAACACAGGTATGGGGGCTGCCAATCGACAAAGAAGTACCTGAGTAAATATTTAAAGTTTCTTTGCCACACTGTGTCTCATCTTGAAACCAGTCACTGGGAGCAGAAGAGTTCGCCTTAAAAAGCAGTTCTGAGCCACAGTACAGTTCTGCCAGCCTTTAGTGTTTAATTGGTGTGGAGTTAATGACCAAAAGATTTCTTAATTGCCATAATGCTTCCAGGCTGCTTATCTTCAATAAGCTGCTGCCACAACAGATGGTGGTTTAGCTGAGGTTCACTAGAAGTTTTTCACAATTTTCTTTTAATGGCCTTAACTTATCTGTGTGGCTGTAGCTAATGTGTAGTTGAAACCCAAATCTTCGCTGGAATAGGCTTCAGAAGAATCAAGGTTTTAGTTTGTCATCCAGCAAGAGATAGAACGCTCCTTTATTGCCAAAGAAACTTTGCAGTTTTATCTGTGCAATCATCTTTATCTTCACATTTTTTCCTGGCTACTCCCAAGATTTGACTCCACTATAGTGTCATTCTCCACTTCTTTTCAGGGAGTCTGCAGGGAATTGTATTGGTGTCTGCTGTGATTTGAGACAGCTTGCAGCAGCAGCCTGAAGCTGACTAGGCTGGGGTTTTTTAGCATCACAATAGTCTGAACCACAAGAATGAAAGTGGACAAAGTTAAAGTTCCATAATTTTAGATATAAAAAAAAAGCTTTCAAGAAGATTCTTATGCTTTCAAAGGGAAAAAAATACAATTACTTTTCTATCTGGAAAACAGGCTGCCATACTTCTACAGTATACACTAGTTACAGATTTGAAACCTTATGTCGGAGGGTATGGAACTTTGTACTGAGAAACATTGCATAGTAACTAAGTTAAAGATTAATTATTATTTAATGTTTTCAGAAGTGCTGTCATTGGTGACCTAGCTTACTGCTTTTCAGTATTATGCAGAAATTATGACAATCACACACTGAATATTATTTAGGCTGCTTGTTGTATGTTTTTTGTAAACTTGATGGCTGCATCTTAAAAAATGAAGAGGAACATTCTTCTGCCAGTATTTAAAGTCATTCTGAGCCTATATTTTCAGGTGAAAAAAATCTGGTATTGTGTAAGTTGAGGGGATTGTTCTGATCCCTAGAAATTTGTTAAAACCTTGCTAGAAGTGGCCTGCAGTAATTTATTAAGTAGAACGTTCAGACGGAAGTCTGAATGTGTGCTTGCCTTTGTGGCTTTTAACTAAGGTCACAGAAATGGGGCTTTGTCTGAATGTGAAGCCAGTTTTGAAACAAGCTCTGAAGTCAGTGGGTTGCACTTGATGGTGTTACCTGTTGGTGAGATTGGCTCATCCTCTCAGTCAGTAAGGTGTTACTGATGATTTGACAGCTAAGCTGCAGAAGTCCATGGTAGTCTGTGTCTCCTCTGCTAAAGCCTAGAGGATCCTAATTGGTGCTAGACCTCCCTTGCACCAAAAACACTTAAAAAAAAATCAAATCAAAGAAATTTACTCTGTTTATCTTCGTGATAATCCTGAGAAAGTCAACATCCTGATCATGAGCTTTTTCCATGAAGGCATAACTTAGTGAAATAGCATATAAATAGTGTACAATGTTACAAAATGGAGGATACAGAATCACGTTGCCATTTAAGTTGGAAAAGACCTCTGAGATCATGGGGTCCAGCCTTGGCTGATCAGATCCACCATGTCAACTAAACCACAGCACTAAGTGCCGTGTCCAGTAATTTCTCAAATGTCTTCAGGGATAATGACTCTACCCTCTTCCATGGGCAGTCCATTCCAATGTTTAACAAATGTTTTCACAAAGAAATTCCTTCTAATGTCTACCCTAAACCTCCCCTGGCACAGCTTGAGGCAATTTCCACTTGTCCTGTTGCTGATTGCCTGGGAGAAGAGACTGAGCCCCAGCTGGCTACAGCCCCTTGTCAGGGAGTTGTAGAAAGCAGTAAGGTCACCCCTGAGCCTCCTTTTCTCCAGGCTAAACACCTCCAGCACGCTCAGCCACTCTTCGTGGGACTTATCCTCCAGACCCCTCACCAGCTCCCTGTCCCTCCTCTGGACCTCAGTGACTTCCTTGTAGTGAGTGCCTGAGAAGTGAACACCAGGACTTGAGGTGAGGCCCCCTCAACAGTGCTGAGGGTGACAGTCACTGCCCTGGTCCTGCTGGCCACACCACTGCTGCTCCAGGCCAGGTGCCATTGGCCTTCTTGGCCACCTGGGCACACCTGGCTCATGTTCAGCCACTCTCAACCAGCACCCCCAGCTCCTTTTCCACAGGGCCCTTTCCAGCCCCTCTGCCCCAGCCTGTGGCACTGCAGGGGTTGCTGTGACCCGGGGGCAGGACCTGGCACTTGGCCTTGTTGAACCTCAGACCCTTGGGCCCACCGATCCAGCCTGTCCAGATCCCTCTGCTGAGTCTTCCTACCTTCCAGCAGATCAACACTCCCACTGCAACCCTCAGTATGTGAGGTATTGCCCTAATATTAAAAAATAATTCCCAAATAATTGTATTTTTACATTTTGTTTTCCCAAGTTAGGGATGAATTTGTCTGATGGAAAAAAATTTTTCTATGGTTTCTTTATTACTCATGCATTTCCTTCTTTTTTATAACAGGAAATTAGTCTTCACTGTTTTATTTTGCTTGCATTGTCTTGTCTCTGACACTTCTGTCACAAATATATTCTTTGTATAGTGTGCTTGAGTAGTTTAACTTTTTGAAGTTACAGGCAAAGTTTTTTTAGTTGGTATTAACTATTTAGTTGGTATTAACTCATGATCAGCAAAAAATAGTTGATGCAAAGGACTGCCTTTGTTGATGCTTTTAAGACTTTATTTATGACTAGAAATTGTCCTTGTCTTAATTTTTTCAGCAGAATGGATATTATGTAGGGTGGTGTTTGTGACATGAGAGAGTTTGCATAGCTATAGCAGTAATCTATTAATGAATGCTACTACACGATCAGAAGGGTTGTAGGTCCGATGATAATTTCTTTTGTAGGTGTCTCTGCTTAGTGGACTTCACTAGAGTTTAGTGGAGCACAAATCCCTGTTGTTAAAGAAAGAGAGGATCACTGGGAGATGTCTTTCTGGCACCTGTTGTGCCTGCCCTTCCAATATGATGTTAGGATTCTTTTCCTCTTAAGCAAAATTTGACTGACACTATTGAACAGGAAGGATCTTGGTAGCTCCTCTTCATGGAAAACCGGTCCTCATGGTCAGACCTCCTGAGCTAGTTGGCCTGGATAGTTGGAAATTATACTGGATAGGCTTACAGCTCCACTGTACTGCCATAAATAGGGGTGGGAGAGGCAGAAAGGATGTCTGTGTCCCACTGCTACTGTGTGGGTTTATTCTTCTAATTAGCCTGTCTTATTTTTCCATTTTTGTAATCACTCCTTCATCTGAGCATTTGTGAGAGAGGCACGTGTGTGGGTAACTGTGAGCAGGCACTGAGCAGGCAGGGAGTCTGACCACCACAGTGTATCAGGAGCTGTGTAGCTTCCAGGAGAGTTGAGCTTTTTGGCCCTGTTTTTCCCTCTGTGAGTCATATCAGGTAGACTCCACTAATTCTTGAGCTTTTAATCTTCTTTTAAAATATTAAATCACATTAGTATTTGTAGTTATATACCTTGATACATACTAAAAGGTAGATGATTTGTCTGAGGAATACAATTGATTTTCTTTAAGATTGTTTTATGTTGTGGGTTTGTTTTTTTTGTTCTATTGTTTGTTTGGTTTGTTTGTTTGGGGGTTTTTTTTGTCGTTGTTTTGGGTTTTTAACTGCACTCTAGGAAGTAGACAAAAACTCAAGCAGCCATCTTTGTAAACCAGCACCAAAGTTGATTGTAATATTCCAGAATCTCTTATCAGTGCTCTGAAGTCTTAACTTCAAGGTTTTTTCCATGCTTATTTTTATCTCATTCATCTGTCTTCTGCCCAGTGGAGACAGTACTGATTCTGCTTTTGTTGCTTGTTTGTTTAACCTGCTCTTAAAATGATCTATTTGATGGAGACTCCACAACCTCACCAAGCAGCCTATTTTTACTCTTTACTACTTTGCTGTTAGTTTTCTATTGCATAGAATTCTCCCTTGCTGCAATTCAAACATTTTGTTGCTTATTCTGTTTGCTGTGGATAGAGAGAACTGGCTCTTCTCTCTCCTCAGTATTCTGATGTGTAAGGTTGGTGTCCCCAGTTCTCTCAGCCTTTCCTGGCAGGTGATATTGTCTGTGTCTGGTGGTAGTTCTGTTGTGGCTTTTCTCCAGCTGTTCCCATCTGGCTCCAAGACCTGTGTTCAGAATGAGTTGCACTTGTCCCTCTGAGACTTACTGGAGCAGTATTAGGTGAAAGGATTATGTGCTGTGTCACATAAGCTATGCATCCCAAGGTAGCATTCATTCTTTCCATCAGCCTGACCTTGTTGACTCCTCTTTTGCATATAGTCACTTAGAACTATTTGGAAATTCATGGTAATTGTCAAGATCCTGCTATTTAATTTGGTCATGAGAAAGTTTCAGTACTTAAGGCTGTCAAAAACATTAATCAAGTAAATCATGACATTTATTCTTCCTCCCCTGTGTAATCTTTCATTGAAGAAAATTTTACTGGTTTGACATAACCAAGGTGGCTGTTCCTTCTCTCCATATCATCTAAGTGCTTAGAAAGATTGTTTGGGTATATTTAACTTTTCTGGGAACTGAAGACAATCTTTTCCTCAGGTGTTTCTACCTTCTCTATCCTTTTTTTCTCCTTCAGTTTTTGGGGTTTTTTGGGGTTTTTGTTTGTTTGTTTGGGTTTTTTGCTGTTGTTTGTTGGTTTTTTCTTGGTGAAGGGTTGGGTTTTCTTTGAGGAATGAGGTTGTTTCTTTGTTTTAAAGAAAGGGTATAAATAGTTCACCTTTTTCTGAGCTTCTGATTATCCAAGACATCCTCCATGAGTTTTCAAATACAGGATTATTGATTATGAGGTGGCTCGAAGGATTTCCTGAGGAAGTTTCTTGAATGTTATCAGATCTAGCCTACTTGGAAAAAATATAAGTATGGCTCTTTCCAATAGTCAGTTGATTCTGAGTGGATATTTTTACTCATTTACTTGTGCTAATTGTGCTGGTCACCTGCTTGTAGTTGATCTCTTCAAGGACTGTTCTTCATCAATCTGTTTTCTCTCTTCATTCAGTAATGGAGAAATTCTAGTAGTAGTATACTGATAGAATGATTTCTTAGTAGCCTCAAGTTGTTTAGTAAGAATTCTTTCATTTTGTGCCTTTAGCCTTTCATATTTGTCCCTCTTATTCTCTTGCCACTGTTATGCTTGTTGCTCCCTTCATGTGTGCTTTTTCTGAGTCATTATTCTCTTGCTATGTTTTCTATTCTCTTGCTGTGCTTGGTTTTCTTGAATTTGTTTGTTTCTATTGTGTTGTTTGAGAATTAACTCTTCCTTTCCATAGACTTGTCATCTTTGAGCTCTTAGTGATGTGAAATCTGTCTCTTGCTATTCTTCCTTCCTTTCCCTCTTCAATAACCATTGAATTGATGGTTCACTTCCAGTGAAACTCTTATTGTTTACTGTCGTTTTTTCTTGCTGCTACAGCTAAAGGAAGTGTCTCCACTGTGTTGCTTTCTGTGTTTTAAAAATGTACGTTCCTTGAGCCATTCCCAGTAGATGCCTAGATTCTTATTATCTCCTTGTAACAAAAAGTCTTATGGGGGTTTTTTTTCCCCCTTTCAGAAAGGATATCTGTCTGTTGGCCTTTTTTGATGGTCTGTGGTAAGCTTGCAGCTTGATAGCACTCATGTGCTTTCCTCTTTTTATTATTTGCAGACTTGCAGGATAGCTCTCTCTGCATTTGTGATGCTTGTATCCTTTGGGTATAGGACATAACACTCCTCGGAGCTTGGATTTTTTTGGTTTGGGTTCTTGTTTGCATGTTTAGGTGTTTGTTGTGTTTTTTGGTGAACTGACTGGATCCTTTTTCTGTTAGTATTCCAGTGGGAAAGGGACTCTTATGGAGTAGATCATTGTGTTAGTCCCGTTCAGAGAATTCAAACTCCTTTTCTTATGCTTTATACATTAGTATGCATTTGTTTAAGACTGATGGATTGGTTACTTGGATTTATGAACTTTTGTGAATAATTACTGGTACTTACTTCTAGGCTCTTGCCCTGGTATATAATTTTTGAACTCTTGACGTTTTGCTCATCATCCTAGAGAAAAATAGTCTTCCCTCAAGCTGACAACCAGGAAAGGCTTTTTTTGTATGTGAATTCCTTGTAATGTACATTGTCACCTACCAGCATGCAGACCCTCATCACATGGCCAGAGAAGCCAAAGCTGTCTTTTGATAGCACTTTCAAATTCATGGGGTTGGCTGCAAGGAGAGTTTGTTCCTGACAGTGTTGGAGTGTGGAAAGCTGATCAGGGGCTTCTTATTTGTTCTCAATTGTTGATAGTAGTATTCATGAAGGATAGTAAATGTAGTGAATGACCATTGAACAGCTTTTATTTTCTTGGGTTTGAAAGAGGCAAAGAACATCTGGAGCAGTATGCATCCAAGTAGGGCCAGTATAGAGCTTGTTCTTTATGGTGTTTGTTCTGATACAGCTGTTTACTTGGCTTTGTCTTTTGCAGTCTCCCATTGAATTGCCTTAAAGACTTAGCAGTCACAGATGTCTTGGCTCAGCTGCCTCCTGCTTCTCCTTAATGCTTCACCCCCCCCCACAGCAAACCCCACAATCCAAATCTCAAAACCTCTTTCTAAGAATCTGTAATGTAGAATTATGGGCACTGTATGTTTTCCTTGTAATCCTCCTCAGTGTAGGAAATACATGCAAATGTTCCTACAAATCCAGTCCAGGACATAAATTTGTCTCACTATGTCATTATAACCTTTTCATCCTTGGGTCAGGGAACATTGGAGATGAAAGTTTTGGAGATGCCACTTTCTTTTTTTGTTCCTTGTGTGTATGTTGGAATCATTGTTATCTTCCTGCCATTTACACCCCTGCATTTTGGTGAGGGGTAGCTGAACAGACTCTTTGAACACTGATCTCTGATTCTGGAGTTGCAGCAGTAAATTTGGGTCAAAAGACTTCCAAGTTTTACACCTTTCCTCATTTAATTCAGTAAATGTCTGCTCCCTCCCATGGTGGTGCTTGAAGCAAACCATGTGTTTCAGCAGTGTATTTCACGTGGCCATAAGAAACCACTAAGTGATGTGACGTGATATGTGTGTGTGTAAAGTGAGCATTGAGAGCTTGGCAGTTTGAGGATAATGAAGTACAAGGACTGAGGTAATCTTGTGTGGATATTAGCTTGACTTGGGGTTTTATTAACTTCATAATGATTTGTTAGAAACACAGCCTTTGAATGCAGGTCTGATGTTAAAGCTTGCTGGCTGCATCTTCTGTAATTTTGCTGGTTGCTCTCAACTGTTAAAATCAGGACTGCAGCTGTGCCATTGAAGTTACATAGTCAGGTAGTTAATTCCTCATCTTTTACTTGCCTTTGGATGAGTGCTTTCTACTGTTCATAAGGCACATCTTGGGGTTGGGTTGGTTTTGTGTAATCCTACTAATTTTACATATTTCTGTTCAGTATTGAAGCTGAAACAACAGATTAAAACTCTAACAACTCTGACTAGGAAAAGGATTTATATTTGTGGTTGTTACCTGTCAGGGCTAGTTGAGAGAATTTTGGGGTGTTTTAACTACCTGCTTGGAACACTTTGCTCATTGTATTTGGGAAAATGAATGCTTGAATCGTGTTCCTTATTAGCTTTTGGTACCTTTTTTTAGCACGTGGCTGCAAAATCACTGGGAAAATGTTGAACATATTCCTAGAACAGAAAAGGCAGAATCCTGGTAGGAGGTGGATTGGCTGTGTTCTGCTATGTCATATTTAGCTACAAAGAAGGGAAGTGTTGCATGTGGGAAGGGGCATGTGCTTCTAAAGAATTTGTAATGTGTGTAATTAAAAGAAAATCTCCTTCCCTCCCTTTTTCCACTGGAAAGCCCGGGTTCTTGGTAGCTGCACATGCAAGTATTACAGATACAAGTGTGTTTTTACTCAAGTGGAAGCTTGTCTTCATTTAAGTTTATTCTGTTATTTTGTATACTTGCTACCATTTCACTTGTCAGCTGGGGGATAGTATTTAATGCTGTGCTGAAACTCGTGAAATACAATTAATTCCTGCACATCCACCAGTGAAAGACCTGATTTCCTTCCCCTATGATTTTATTTTGGTTTCAGGTTTTCAAGTTTGCTTTACCTTGCAAATTGTCCATACTGTTACACAAAATGCAATTTTTTGTTCTTTTTATTTTAAGTGCAGTTTTAAAAAATATATAAGAGCTTTGTAAAAACTCTTGTAGACAAATTTCCATTCTTCTCCCCTGCTGCTGAAAAAACCATCCAGAAGACAAAGGCAGCTCTTATATTACAATTGAGTTGCTGATGTATTTAGGAGGCTGCAAAGCTTTTTCATGTGAATGGTGATAAAAATGTGAAGGGATTGGGGCAACTGTTTTGATTCTGTCTGTCTGTAGAAATATGTAAAATGTCTTTCACTAGCTGATTCAACTTCATTTGAAATAGAGCTTCACTGTCCATATCTTCAGTTCTGCTTCATATCCTTCATGCTGTGACTGATAGTCTTGTCCTTCAGTTCGAGTGTATTCCAGGACACTTGACTCTGCTTCCCTGTCCTTAGTTTAATTGTTGTTTTCTGCCCATCCCCAGTACCCTTGCAGAGACCTGAATTGCTTTGCTAAGCTGAACGAGGCAGGCCTCTTGCTGACGACCCAGTTTGGCTGTCACCATTTGGCTGTCACTGTGTCTGTTCCAGTTAGGCATTTCTTGAGGGTGCTTCACCAAATGTGGTCTCCTCCAGAGGGCTGTGGAGCAGCACTAATACCTCCTTCCTCTTGAAAACAGTGTGATGCATCTTGGAATCATGTTTCCTTTTCACACTTGTAGTGATGAGCATCAGCCATTGGTATGACAAAATCCTCTTTTACTTCCCAGTCCTGATAGAGAATTAATCTGAGAAAGCCTCTTTGGTTGCAAAAACAGAATGAGACACTTGTCAGTGTCAATGCACCTTTAAGATGTGCCATTTTTTGATTTGGAGATGGGAATTGAAAAATTCTGACAGTTGGAAATGTAAACTATGAATAATGAGTTGAATACAATGAAAGACAAGAAATTACAGAATCATCAATACAAATAATTGTATATGCATGTGCCTGATTATACTTAAAAAATAACCAATTTCTAGTAATGTATTCTTAATTTACATGCAGTACCTCAGATCAGTGCAAAGGAAAATACAAAGAAGATAAGGATATTAATTCTGCTAGCTTTAATCTGAATGAATGGTCTTATTTAGCCAGTAATTGGTTGCACAAGTATAGGCATTGTCTTGGTTTCACACAGTTTAAGAGCTGATAGTCTCATGTGTATTATAGCTGGTTGAACTTTGTTCTGTTTAAAAACATTTTCTTTGAGAAAAATGAAGACATAAGATGAACACGAGGTTATGTTATGGCTTGCAGCTTTTCTGACTGGTATTTAAATTTTACTTCAAAATGTGGGGCTTTGTGATTCTTACCATCTTCACCACTTCTTTGCTGAAGTGTCATTTTTTATTACTCTAAGTAGGCTATAATATTTCTGTGCTAAGTTATGTTTTAACTTACTCTCTTAAAGGTAGATTTTTAAAAATTATTTTTAGTGACCAAAATAATTTTATTTTACTGTGGAACTGAATTTTTCCTCTATGATGCTATGAGGAAATAGCTCATCAGCCGCAGCTGCCATTTGTACAAATAGTGATGCTGCAGTTTGCAAAGTAAAGCTTGACAGTTGGGCAAAAGTCTAAGTTTAGGTTTCTCTTCCTCCTCCTGCTCCCCATGGACAAAATCTTTAATTTCTTGCAGTACAATATGTATTTCTGTATGGTAGATGTTGAATATTTTTCTAGTATATGTTTATAAATGTAAGCATGGTAAAAATTGTGATTCTAATACTTCTCAAATTTTTCCAAGATAAGACAGATGGTTTTAGGTTCAAAGGAAGATAAAATGGCAAGTTGGGATTTGCAAGCATAGGTACTTCTCATGGCATCAGGGATCTGTTGCTTTCTGCTGTAGTGATCCTTCTCTGCTGGAAGCAATAACCATTAACCACCAGAGACTGCAGTCGGATTCACTGTGGCGTTATTAACCCTTGCTTGGACACGGATGTCTTCCTTGAGAAGGGACATGGGCAGGGCCATGGAGAGAGCTGGGCACTTCTGTCCTTAGGGTGGGGTAGCACTGCACCTACTGTTCACTGCTTTTGAAAAAGTAAGGGAGATTTCAGCTTTGTAAAAACTCCTGTAGACAAATTTCCCTTCCTTTCCCCTGCTGCTGATCTCAAATACAATAGGACTGTTTTTGTTCCCAGATGACATAGATCTTCCAGCTTTTTGTCATGGTAAGCCTTCAGTAATGGGTTTGCTAGTGGGTTATAGGGAATTCTGGTAATGCTGTTTTTCTTTTTATGTTGCATTGGAAGAAAACATGAATTTATATTGATTAAGCTTGTAGGGGATATAGCGATTTAGAGAGAGATAATCAGAACTCTGAGCCTGACAAAACCCAGTATTTGTTCATATGCTGCAAACAGTATTCATGGAAGCCTTGCCAAATTTCATGTGACTTAGGTAGAGTGACCTCTAGGATGGCTGTGCTGATGGCCTCTGTCTGGGTGCACAAAAGTTCTGTGAATTAAAAAAAAAAAAATACTATCCTGGTTCTTTAATCTCTTTACAGTGGTGTCAAGTGGGAGGCTATTGGGTATCTGGCAGGGATTTCTTCCAGAATTACCAGTTCTTGTGAGTATTTCGTAGGAAGGATGATGTAATTGTCTGTGTCCCTGTCTTCCAAGGACCTGTTCTCTAAGCCTTTCCAATTTCTTGGAACATAAGGAGAAAATGGCTCATCAGATAAAAGCATCTGAATATGTAACAAAAGAAGAGTGATGATGAAGAGTGCTACTTGATTCTGAGCCTAGATGAATCCTGTTAGAGAATATTTGCTACTTGCAGTTTTTAAATAGGGGTTATGCCAGATCATATCTTATGGAAAAAGCACCCAACAGTAATTAGTTCAGGAAGGTCTTTGGCCTTTGTCAAGACAAATTTCATGAGATTGTGTGCCAGGCAGCACTTAGATACATTTCTTAATTACAGCTTATGTAGGGTTGGTTTTAGTGGTGGAATTCAACTCAAGAATGTCTACAGAACACAGCAGGGACTTCTGGTAGGTTCTGTACACTCCATTCTACAAAACAACTGTTTATTTCTTAAGTTGTTTTCCTTAGGGTATTATTTGATAGTGATCAGTTGTCACATGAGACTTTTTAAAATAAAGAAGCAGGGGAGGTGAATTCTATGGCAGTGGTTGAGGCAGGGATGAATATACCCATCTGCAGGTTTCATGGAATAAGTAGTTAAAGTTGGCATCATTCAAATTAACTGCCAAGGAAGTCATTTGACTTTTTTCAGTAAAGCGGAATAAATAAGAAAAACTTACTGAGTACAACCTTGCTTTAACTTCCATTAAAGAAAATACATGAATGTAGATTCTTCTGTCTTGTAACAGGATGCACATCAGAGTTTCTTTTTAATTTTGGATTGTGAATTCTTCCCAATTCCTGTAGAGATCATGGCTGTTTTGTGTGTGACAACATTTTCATGTTGTGGCACTACAACCTATGAACTCCTGATTTCCTAAGAGGTGCTTCATTTCCTGAAGGATGTAGTTTAGGTTGATTCAGCTAAAAGAAAACTAAGTGTGCTATTGAAGAATGCGTGGGAGGAATGGCACAGAATATAGATGTTGCTTCCTTAAAACTCATTACAGAATAACAGTATCTGTGTTCTTTTCAAAGTACTACTTCAAAGTTGTCTTTTTATGGTACTACTGAGGAAAAAACTTTCACTGGGGAGTTTCATGCAGCTTTCTTTGCAGTGTAGATCATGTAATTTCAGATGGCTGTGTTTGAGTCTAGATTTTTGTCAGTCCAGGTTTGATGAGTTTGTGAATTTTAAATAGCTGCTTAGACTTCAGTCTGTTCTGGTTACTGTGCTGCAGTAGAATTGTTTTATTTTGGTTCTGAGGATCCAAAGGAGAAATAAATGCAGCAGGTAAATAATCAGTTCTGTGTAAATCTACCAGAGGTGGTGATTTTACTTAATTTTCAGAGGACTTGAGTCTTACAGAACTGAAGTAGAGGGAAAACTGATGTTCTTTCAATTCTCCATTGTCCAGTGCTGTCTGATTTCCTTCCTCCCTGCTATGTCTGGGAAAAAAAACAAAATGAAAACTTAATTATGTACACTTTTTGCACAGACTTTTACAAGTCATCCATATACTTGACCTGCCAGAAGCTGACAGTGCGTGATGAACACTTTTGCAAACTGCAGAGGAAAAGATGCCTTTAACTTTCTCAGACTACTAATATGCCTCATTTTGAAAAACAGCTCTGTATAATGGTGGTTGATTATCTTTTTTCCCCCACCCCTATGATAAGCCTGTAAATACTTACATCTTAGAAAAATCCTTTGGGAAAAAGTTTTGTTTGCCAAGTATCTTAGACTTGAGTTTTAGCAGGAGATAGTAGGCACTTGTCATCTTGGATATCTTGTCATCTTGTCATTTAAGATATCTCCCCAAATGGGTGAGATAGGGACAGCCTCCCCACACTCCCTGACCTATCTCTTAGCTCATAACTGTTGCTAAACCAGAAAGTGTTGGTCCTTTGGAACAAGTCCTCTATATGCCTGCTAGTTATACTTCTGTAATTCCTCTCCATAGATTGATCTTCTATGAGAACAAAGACTTCGACTGGAAAAAAGTAATTTGAAATAATTTCAGTTCCTGTTGAAAAATCCCTTGACATTTTGACTTAGTATCTTTAAAGATCTTAAAAGATATCATTGTTGGAAGAGAAGCAATTCAGATTTGGGATCTTGGGGGTGTGGGGAGAGGAATAATTTTGGTGATTTGAGCCTTTCATGGTTCACTTGCTTCATAACCTGCATGCAAGAAGGTAATGCAGCTTTCTAGATTAAGCCTCCCCACCCTCTGATTGCCAGCTTGCTTGACATCAACAATTTACTTTAGGACTAGTTTTTACTGAACTATGAAAATAGTGTTATGTTTACTTAAAGCCCAGTGATAAGTTTTAATAATATGACTTGTTGAAGAAGAAAAGCCTTCAGAGAACCTGTCTTGCAGGTTAGTCAGATTCTGTAATGGTGTGATTTTACTTAATAAGGAAAACACTGGAAGTCAGTGTTATTACATAAAACAGATTAAAATTACAGTAAAAGTGTCACTAAAATTACTGAAATCTCATAATGTTGATTTTATTTGTATTTTCCCTCATTCATATAAGAAGACTGTGAGTTATATTGGCTAATGAGGATTTAACCTCATTAAATGGGGTCTTACAAAGTTTATTTTGGCAGTAGTACAGTTCAAAAGAGAGAGAAACAGTTTTGCTCATAAGCACTTTCTGTGAAAATGCCTGGATAGGGAGTACCTAATTTTGGTTTAATATGATGAGTGTGTATTGCCAAATATATCTTTATACTAATATACTGTCCCTAATACGAAGTAATATCACACTTCACCTTTTTAAGGGATAAAATTAGTGACTTCAACAACAGTCTTATTAGCTCCTTGCAAGTGTTTGTGTTTGCAGTTGAGTGTAACTGCTCTGCATGTTTTTGTCTCTTGCTTGTCTTTACAAACAAGGCAAGTGTGGATTTTCAAGTTACATGAACAATCTTAGACCCAGCATTGTCTCTCTTCCTCCTTCCATCTCCATAGGTCATTTGCTGTGTTTAGCCCTTGACTATGTAATTCCCTCTGGCTGAGCATGGTGGAGGGAGCATGGCAGAAAGGGCTGGTGTGTTCTGCAGTCACAGGATTTCCAAGCTGTCCCATCCAAATGCGTGCACACAAGATGGTGCATGAACCACTAACATGCTGGTTTTCACAGCTAGTTGATGTGTCTCAGGTGGTGTTCTGCAGCAAATCTGCTTTTTAATGATTTCAGTTTAGTACTATTGCTACTGAACATAGATGTGCTGTGTGCTAGATACCAATATAAATAAGGGTTGAGTCAGCATGCTGGCTGTATTCATGTGCAGAGCTTTTGCTCTCTGGAGCTCTGACAGGCTTCTCATGAACACTTTACTCTTGACTGCTCAGCTTCTGCAACTTCTGTTTCTCCTGCTTCTAAATTATTTCATATCTGAAAGCTGGTTTCTCTGTATTTGAGAGTAATATCACAATGTTTTAAAAAATCTAAATATCAGGAGAGTCACAAAAGTCTTGTAACTCTCCTTGGAATGCTTGTTCTTTTTCAGCTTTCACTTTTTTATATCCTGATAGTTGAGATAAAGATTTAAAGGTTCTCTGAAATTGTCTAGCCCAGTAGCTTTTCAAAGGAGTACCAAGGACTGACTTGTTTATGTGTATTTTTTTCTTCATTAAAGCATTTCCAGTCTCGTGAGTATGGACTACAATGGAATAATTGAGGCTAGGCTGGGAAAGGATCATTTAGTTGTTTGCGAATATTAATGCCAAGGACAGAATGCTTGGTAAAAGTAATTGATAGTCTGCAAAGTTACTCAATTGGCCAGATCAAGTGTTGGCTTCCTTAATAGGGATATTTGAACTTAAATTATTATCACCTTGTCTTTGCTTGTGCTGGTTTGTATTTGGTGCTTTGGCACCCTTAGTAAAATTAAGGCTCTTTTTGCATAGGAAGTCTTCACAATTTTCCCTGTTGGTGACTGTTGCAGATAATCAGTAACCACTTTATCTGGCAGTGTCTTTCATATAATCCTGAGACTCCCTGGCAGGCAAGTCTATATTAGGATGTACAACTGCATTCTGTTCAGTGTCACTAGAGATGTGTGATTATGGCATGAAAAATTTAGATATTTGTCCATTTCTTAAGCAAAACATTCCAGCTACTGGATCACGAAGGGATACTATTTAGTTTGTTCATCCTTTACCTTTATAGTTGATAAAACTGGTGGTCTTTATTCATTCCTCCTCCACTAAGACATGTTTCACTGCTGCTTCATGCTAAACCATAGCTATGTTTGGAATAGGAACCTCCAAACTTTTCCCTTTTGCCCATCAAACATTTACCTATTTTCAAGCTACTGGATCAAAAGTCTTTAAAATTAAATTTTATATAACTGATGGCAAAAGACTTTTTTTTTCTCCTCAAAACCAATATTAATAGACTCTGATATCTGCTTGAATGTTGCTGTGCTAATGAACTTGGAAATGTGTTGTATATTACTGATTATTTTCTGGCCCACTGTTGGGCATGCTAGTTTTACATTCTCCTTGCTGTAGTGCTAGGAAGAAAACTCTTACCTTTAATCTATTAAAAAATACCATTTTAATATGCTTCTCTTAGAGGTCATGCTCTCCTACTACAAAAGCTCTTGTACTTTTGGGACTAATTTAAAAATGAAAAGAACTTCCCTTCTGTTAGAAAAGTTTCCTGTTCACCTTCACTTGGGTGTCAGCCTTTGACTGTGGACAGGGACCATCAGTGACCTTGGGCCAGCCCAGCTGGAGTGCAGCAGGCCCAGGCACGCTGTGGTAGAGGGCACTTATCTATTTCTTGGCTGTGTTGTTATTGACCATAAGTATTTGGATGTGTTCATCCCCTCTGGGAGGATTCTTCGGTGTAGTTCTGGGTAATCATTCATCTGATTCCAAGACTTCCCTGGACTGTTCAGTATTAGACCACCCTTAGCAACAAGTGCTTTGATGAAAAAATGATGAATACACTATTTCCTTTCTGGAGTATGTTCTGCTTTATTGGACATGCTTTGGTTTTGCAGTAGCTGATATCTTGCAGGGCTTATGGCATTTTGGTGCATGTTGGGTCTGTACACTTCATTCTACAAAACATCTGTTTATTTCTTAATTTCTGGACACTGGTGTGTCCAGAGTATGGAACAACCTTTTCTGTGAGAAACCAGGCAGTACTTTGCCTAGTCTCTTGGTAGTGTACTTTCTGTGCCTTTAAGAATGTTCATGGGTTTCTTAAAGCAGATGAAAAATAATCAGTATGTTGAAATAAATGAAATCTCATTGGCAAGAGTGATGGCACTGCCAAGAATTGTTCCAGTTTGCTGTTCTTCTAAAAAACTGTGTTGTACCAGATGTTAACTGGGTATAATGTGGACTTAAAAGAGGATTAGGGAAGGGATAAGTGTTGATAATTCACTTGCTGTGTTTGACATCATAATATCACTTCAGTGCTGTAATACATGTTTTGCAGAGGCTGCAGTCACTCCTGCCTGTGTTCAGGAGAAGTGTTTAAAGCAAACCCCAAAGCCTTGCTGTGCTAGAGGTCTGGCCAGCGTGCTGTCCTGTCTGACAGTGCTTGCTACTAGAGAATGGAGAGAATTAGTGCATTTGTAGAGAATGGAGAGAATTACAGTGCATGTGTAGAATAATCTTCCTCCTGTGCACCTTCACAGGTCTTACCATTCCTGGGGTATCCTGCATCAGATTTTGTTTGTTATCTGCTGTTGAATGTCTCTCTGATACGTTTATCATCATTCTTTCCCCTCATCCACCAGGCATTTGACTTTTACAATGGCTTATCATTAAATCAGTTTTGGTTAGGGGGGAAGGATCCTAAATTTTTGCTTTCACTGAAACCAGATTGTTTGCTATCTGTTGAACTTAAGGCTTAAATAAATCATTTTCATATCTGCAAGTCACTTAGGATTTTTAAGTGTTACTCAGCTGCCAGCAGCAGTCCTGTCACCAATTTAGCTGTGGCTGGGAGAGGAGAGAAACAGCTCAGGCTGCGACTGGAGCGTGCCCAAGTCAGAGCTCCGCTGGGGCTGCCGGGTGACAGGTCTTGAGCAGAGAGTGGGACTTGAGAGTGCTGCCACCAAAGGGTGGTGGGTGATGGCAGTGGGAGGTGAGCAGAGCTGCTCTGAGTGCCTGAGGCAAGGCTGAGCACAGGAAAGCCGTGGCAAATGGGATTTGGCTTTAAAATGCAGGCAGGAGAACAAGTGGCATGGACAAGACATCTGGATGGGTTTTGGGAGGGGTAGCAGGCTGATTTCTTTAGTGTTAGTCAGATACTGGCAGATGTTTCAACAAACTTAGATTTTCACCTCCCTATATAAAAATAAAGTAATTGATTCAAGTGGTATGGAATACAATTATTATATTAGGACCTTGTAGAATTAAGTGTAACTGTAATTGTGTGCTGGTAACGTTGTTTTTTTTCTGATCTGTCTTTCATAATGCACCTGAGAAAATCAGTGCAATTTATCCTTGCTGTTTTTCTCTGGGAGAAATTTGATTCAGTCTCGCTTTTTTTTTTTTGTTTTTGAGCATCACATTTCTTTTGAACAGTTTAGGATTCAGTGATGGTGAATTGAATCTAAATTTCCTTCCTGTGCATTTCTTTTCCTGAGCTCTCCTGAGATCTTGCATCACTCTCACTTTCATGATGTTTGTGTCTTCACAAGGCTTCAGTTGTGAGACAGATGGGGGTGTGTTGTCTAGTAATGTGTCACTCAGCCTCCTGGAGGTCTGATTTCAGTAGTGACAGGCTATTAGAGCAAATTGGCAGTCTCTGAGTGCTTATTTTCTAATTGCTCAACTGGTTCTTCAAGGTCATTCTGGTGTAATCAGGCAGTATTGTTTAAACTGGGATTCCCTCTCTCTTCATGCTTTCTGGCATGAACTATGATGTGCCAAGATGTTGCATGCCTTATTCTCCAGGAAAATCAACATTTTGGAGAAGGTGGGTTAGTGTGACAGTAACATCCAAGAAATACAAGATATATTTCCTAATATATTTTCCATTGTAAATAAAATTCATAGTAAGAACAACAATACTTCACACACACACACTTTTCATTATGGTGAATAGTGCTTTTGGAGATTCAGATGTTCTTCATCATCCATGTCAGCCTTCCTTATGGCATTTACCTTCACAAGATAGCTTTATAAAACACGGAACATTAAAATCATTAAAAAGGCTACTCAGGAATGGGAAAATAAGGCTTTTTTAGTTAACAAAAAAAGTTAGGGTAATCCAGAAGTGACAATGTCTAGCTTGTCACTTCCACTTGAATTCTCTACACACAGAGTTATGTCTGTCAACATATGGCACAGTAACTAGATCTTGGATGGTCCTTCTGCCATTCTCCAGTCTCTTTAGTTACATGAAGAATTTAGTGCTGTTAGCTAACTTTGTAATCTCAGGCACTTTCTTGTTACAGACTTTGGATAACTGCAGTTTGTCTTTTGAAAGCTTAATAAATAGTTTTAAAAATCATTTGCTCCTCTAGTACTAGTGAAGCACAAAGCAAGCATTAACATACTGAAATTATTAGTGCAACTATGAGGTCCTTGAATTTCCTTAGGACTCTTGGCTGAATGTCATCCACTCGTGGTGGTTTGCTAATTTTTCACCTATCTATTTTCTCTGTACTGTTTTTTGTTTGGTTGGTTTTTTTGGTTTTTTTTCTAGCAGTGTTTGCTTTGAAACAGATCCTCTAATGCATATTCCATAAAGGCCTTTCATTGGGGGAATATCTTTAAGTTCCTCCCTAATGAACATGCAAAAAATAATTCTGCTGGTTTTGCCCTGACTTTAGGTTATTTAAGCTTTTTTCCTTAATGCTTCTGTTTGTTTACTTGCTGTACCCTTACCAATCCTGACAGGCTCCTTCCTTCATATGTGCCTCAAGAAAGGATTTAGTTGTAGTTTTTATACTTTTTTTTCCTTCCCTAAATTATTTGTGAGACTGTCTTGTATTTTTTTTTCTGTTTTTAGCTTGCTATTGTTTGAGCCTCATTTGGACAACTTTTACAATATTCTTCTAATATTTTCTCTAATATGTTATTTAGCCATCTCCTTCCTTGCCTGTCATGTCATTATTCATCCCCACTTAAGTCTTTCTTTTTTTGTGATTTTTATGTTTCCTCTAGGCCTCACATACAATGTCTTATATCTCATTGTCTACAGACAAGTTTTTGATGATTCTCTTTGTTACCTCTTATTTGTCTTATTCCTCTCTTTAAATTCCCTGGTGTTTGTTCCTCCTGCAGATATTTAGGTCAGTATTAAATTCTGGGGGAGGGTTACGCTAATATTTTTAAGCAAATCCTGCACAGTGCTTAGGATCAAGAGATGTCTTTTCTGACAGCTCTTTCCATGAAGCAGTCATTCCTGATATTCAGTGTTTTGTCTTGGCTTCCTGTGACATTTAGTGGATAACAAAAACCTCCCATTTTTTTTGTCTTTACTTTTGTAATATTTCTGAGTACCTTTAGCTTGGTCGCTCAATGCCTGCATGTTTGAATGTGGTGGCTCATGTATTTCTCATTATCACTGTCTTGAATGTAAAGAAGGTAAATGTACTCCTTTAATGAATAAGTAATGGCTTTAGATAAATTTCTCTTTTTAATAATTTTCTCCAAAAAAGTGTTTTTAGCTGTAGATAACTGTTTCATTCTAAACATTCATAATGGTTTCTTTATTTTTGAATGTGTATGCATGCCAATAACCAGTAGATCTCCAGACTGGAGGATATCTTTTCTTGATGAGGAAGACTTCTTTTAATCAAACAACCCTTATTTTTTCCACTTTTTGGAAAGAGTCTGAATAAAAATAGGGAACTTGTTCCACGTCAGCATTTTTGTTCCAGTAGTTTTAGACCTGAGATGCTTGACTTGCATATGAGGGTTTTTTTCTTAAATATCTACTCTGGAAAGATACCATGGGGTATGGAAGTGAAGTTGTGTGATTTCTTATTGGTATTTTCTCTAGCAGTGATTTGACAATCCCCCACTTTGCCTTTGGAAAAATTCAGCTGAAGGCAGTGGTTTTGCAATAATTTCTCTGTCTCTAGACTGAGCAGTTGGGAGTACTGTGAGATGCATAAAACTGCAGGGTGCTCCTGTGCACTGAGGACAGCTCCAGTTGGAGTTTATGGTTTGGGCACAGGGCACAAGTGTTTTCTGAATCCTGTTAGTACAACACACAAGATCTGGGGGTTCTTGATCACAGAGACTGGTTTTATTGTAGTCTTTAGAGTAGTCTTAGAAACACTAGCATCCAACAGCAATAGGTGAGAAACTGGAGGGCAAAAAAGAGTTTAGAAAAAGCAAGTGGAAGGTAGAACAGAGGCATGAGATAACTGATATCTGAAATTCAAAAGCTCAACCAGTGCTCAAGAAGAAGGGGAGACTAAAATAATTGACTGACTTTATTTCTCCTTTCCTATTTTTTAAAAATTGAATGCCTTTTCTTCAAGTTGGTATGATCTAGAGCTCTTCATTGTCACTGACTCAAATTCATACATTGTCTTGACTTGACTCTTTAGTGTTGTCAAGTAGTGCTGTGGGAGAGCACTTGGGGCTTGTAAAAGGCATTTCATTGCTGTCTGGTGTAGTGTCTGTAGCACTTGTGTAGAAGAGATCTCGGAGGTTTCTGTATGAGTTATAACCTGGGGCAGGAGGGACGCTGCTGCAGTGGAGTAGCTGAATGCTGCTGGGAGCCTTGCTGTGGAAAACTCTTCTGGTTAACACTGCATATTTTTCTAAGCAGTATGGTATTCAACTTTCAAAAGGCAAGAATCTTTGTTAATTGTTTTGATTTACAGTAGGAGTTCAAAAGTTAAGTGCAAACAATCAAATACTGAAGGAAAAATGTAGTTTTGCTTATGACTTTTCTGTTTTCCTGTATCAGTTCTTTCAGCTCAGAATTGCTACTGAGACAGCTGTAGTGCAAAAGTTGAAAATCCAAACTTTTGCATCTGTAGAACTTTTTTACAAAAGAAAAGGAGATTTCTGTCTCTGCAGTTGATGATGATTCAAATTTCAAAAGCTGTTGTATCAGTCTTCAGATACTGAGGAAGATTTTGTTTAATTTTTATAGAGCTCTTTTAGCAATAAACTCAATTATTGTAACCAATCTGTTGTTACTTTTCCAGGTTTCACTAAATGGTACACAGTTTACAGACAGTTCTGTTGGATCAGAATTCACAGGTGTTTCTCAGGTATGTGCAGTCAAATTTTGTGGGTATATATAAAAGCAGAATTATTTATAATGGGAGAAGATATTAAGCAGTATTAAAGGTACTAAATCAAACTCTTTGAACAGCATGCTGTGTGAGATTGGGATGTTGCTAATTGAAGTCAGTTTCTGATCATCTCCTATTTGAGCTTTAAAAAGCCATGGAGTTTTTTTTTTAAGTCAAATTTTATTGTTATAATACGCTCGAAATTGGGCCTGGATGTTAAAAAAATCTATGCAGTTTTATGGTAATAAAGTTATTCTTGGAAATAAATCTAAATACATAGCAGAGATGCAGTTATTTCTGTTCCAACTTGTCCTACTTCCAGCTTTCATTTATGAATGTTATATCTGAACATGTTTCGGAGACAAAGTGAGCCTGGGTGTTTTCTTGCAGAGATGCATCCCACATTTTTTGAAGCTTGACTAGTGGAAAAATATCCTGCTTTTCACAAAATGTGCACTTTGCTCTGATGACACCGAAGAGACATACAAATGTGACCTAATTGCAATGTCTCCTAATCCAGCAAGAGTTTACTGCTCATGTTGAAATGGTCACATGAACAGTCACTGCATTCATCGCACTGTAAATAAATAAGAAACTGCAATTTATAGCTTCATTTTAGTAGGATGGAGCAGATATCAGAGATGCTTGTGATCTAGATTTTGTTGAAGTTTCAGTTTTGATTCTTGATTTGCATTGTGCTCTAGGAACCAAAGGCTTTAATTTGAGATTCACATCTGCCGTAAATACGGGCCCAGTGGGGAGATTGTTAGGGTTTCACTGAGCGTGGCCATAGCAAAGACTGTTGTTCCTGCTGTGTTTGCCATGGTTTTTTAGTGATTGTGGTGCAGCTTTAAGGAGGTGACACAAACACATCTTAGCTTCTAGAAGTCCCTGCAGAGGGTGTGTTTGTACCTCATGGCTGAGCTGTGCTTGCCATGACCTTTACCTTTGCAAAAGAGTAAGTGTCAGGTTGTCTTAGCTTCTGAACTTTTACATTTTTGTCCTCTTCTTTTCCTGCTTGTTGGAAGGTGTGGTGCGAATGATGTTCATAAGGATTTGCCTGCAGAATAGCTATGAAGATGTCATCATTCTGACAGGGGCTCACCTAATCTGGCTTCAAAAAAATTGATTTGATAAGGAAACTTTCAGGGCTAAGGGATAAGCAGCCATGGCCTCCTGCATGCAGGGGTTTTAGGCATGAATGAGATCTTCAGTTGAGTGCAGGTCAGCCAAGAGCAATGTCTAACTTGGGAAATCTGTTGGTGCTTGCACAGCCTATAAAGGGGTTGGTCAGTCCTGGCCTTTCAGCTGGCAGAGGGAGTCTTCCTGCATGAGAAGGTTTTCTAAAAACCTGCAGTAAACTCCTGGAGAGATTGTGTTCTTTTTCCTGCCTTACTGCTTAGGTGAAAATTCTAGAAGTGGCAGCAGTGAGCAAAGGCTAGCTGTTCTTAATGAATCTGTTAAATTTCTCATGAACTTTTGAAAGATAGGGAGATATTTGTGGAGATGAAATCAGTCTATCTTTTGGGGTTTTTATGTCTAGAATTCTTAGTTTTCCTTTCCATATTGCTGAGTCTGTCAGTTTTACAAATGTGAAGAACACAAAAATAAGTGTTTGTAATGCTCTGCTGTTTTTCTTTAGATGTCAGCACTAGAGAATTGATTTGTTGTTGCTGTGAAGACAAGAAGAGAGTGAATTATGGTTTAGCTTGAACTGATCCTTAGCCAGAAAGAACTGTTCACCTGTGCCTGTGCAGTTCAGCCTTACAAGATCTTTAAAGCTTAATTTTTTGTTAATATTGAGATTGGAGCAATATTAAGAGCAGTGCTTGAGTTACTTGAAGTTTGCTTTTTCTTTGAGAAAGAATTAAACTATTTTGATGTTTATGTAGAAGGTGTTGTTAATTAAGGCAAGAGTTAGCAGTTGTGATAAAATTGGGCAAATCTGTGATTCTGCCATTACATGATATTTTGTTCCAATCATCTCTTGTGTCTCATAAAATTGGGTTCTCTTTGTCTTGTGCTGCCTAAGTTGTTTTTGACTATCAGCCTTGGTGAAGAATCAGCATTGCATGGCTGAGCCATAGTTTTATGCACAGTAGCATCTTGGAAAAGAATTTAGGTTTTGAAGTTCCTCTGTCCTTGTAAATTGCCAAGTCTACTTGATTCAACAGCTGATAGTGGATTTTAGGACCCTA
>VYZP01052614.1:512-20884 GCA_013400635.1 Hypocryptadius cinnamomeus
GTCACAGGCAGCTCCTGGCACTGGCAGCCACAGCCCTGGAGCTGCCCTGTCTGGCACTGCCTCACTGGCCTGGGCATTCCCTGGGGACCCTTCCCTCCCCAGGACCCTTCCCTCCTTGGGAGCCTTCCCTCCCCAGGAACATTCCTTCCTCCAGGCCTTTCCCTCCTCCAGGCCTTTCCCTCCTGAGGACCGTTCCCTCCCTGGGAGCCTTCCCTCTGGGAACCCTTCTCTCCTCCGGGCTGGAGCCAGCACAGGGAGGCTTTGGGGCCTATTTATACTGGTTTGTGTTTTGTTCTGCTGGGCAGTTTGAAGCCAGGCTCCAGCACAATAAAACGAGTCGGTCTCAGTGGCACATTGGGCTTGTCCTCTGTTCTCTGCTTCGTTCCACACAGGGAGGCCTCAGGACTGGAGTTAGGAATGAGCCTTTCAGGCTGGTTTTTGCCTCGTTTTAAAGCAGGTGCTGTGCTGGAGAGCAGGGCAGACTCCAGGCACAGCCCAGGAATGCCTCTAGGATGGAGCACCTCTGTGTGTGCTTGGAGCTCTCGGACATTGCACAATGGCATTTTAATTGGCTTCTGCCCAATGGGGCATTTCCATTTTGCTTCATGGAAGGAGGTTCAGGGCAGCAGCTGGGTGACAGCTCCAAGGGGCTCACATTGGTTACAAGTGAGGAGGAAGACAGTGAAAGAAATACAGAATCATGGGTTGGTTTGGGTTAGAAGGGAGCACGAAGGTCATCCAGGGACACCTCCCACTGTCACAGGGTGCTCCAAGCCCTGTCCTTGGACAGGGACACTTGGACACTTCCAGGAACCCAGAGGCAGCCCCAGCTGCTCTGGGCACCCTGTGCCAGGGCCTGCCCCCCACTCTGCTCCCTCCATGCTGTATCCCTGCATCCCACTTGATCCCCGTGCCCCCTGATGCCAGACCAGTGGAGCCCCTGGACCTGCACAGGGAGTCAGGAGGATGCTTCCCGTAGGCCCCAAACAGTGACTGGTGTCCAGTGTGACCCCCGGGAGAGTGACAGCCCAGCTCGATCTCCAGAGTCTTTATTCAACACTGAGTCATAAAATAGCTCTTTACACGCTTCGCTGGGGGTCGTTTCTCTGTAATTCTTTGAGTACACATTGTTTACACTTGCCAAAGTTTCAAAGCAACAACATCAAAGTGCGTCTACAGGTGAGAGTTCCAACCAAAGTGCTAAAACCACGGGCTGCAGGCCGGAGCTGGCTCTGCTCCCCAAGCCCCAGCCCCTGCCCTGCCCCATCCCTGCTCTCCCCCGCCAGGAACTGCTCCGGCACGTCTCGCACCACGGCCCGGTTTAGCATCGAAGGACCACGGGGTGGGGGCAGGAAGGGAAGTTTGGTTCTCCAGACACTGGCACATCGCTGCAGAAAGACTAAAATAGACCTAAATTTATAGAGAGTTAAAAAAATAACTTGGGAGGCCACGGGAAGCTCTGGGGAGGGGAGGTCGCTGTACACCGCTGCCGTCCAGGGCTGTAGGGAATGATTCCAGTTCCTGGTTTATATATCTCTATTCTCTGCACTGATTATCTCCTCTGATTATCTCGAAGCAACTGTGCATCGCCCCCTCGCTTCCCAAAAACTGCCCCACACCATTGCACCCCCTTGTCCCCGGCCCCAGCCTGCCTCGTTGCCCTCCATGGGCTCAATCCCGAGGCTGCATTAGAAAATCCCTTTTTTCCTTGCTTTTGGGCAGTTTTCCCTCCTCGCTGCTGCAGCAGCTTTCCCTCAGTGCTCTCCCACCCTCCCCAGGGATTATTTTGCCTCCCACTGATGGGGAAGGTCCATCACCGCCTCACAACACCCTGCAATGCTTCGGTCACAACAAACCATCTCTGCTTCCCAAAATCTCCCTGCTCCCTGGGATTTTTTTCCCTTTTAAAGCACTTTCTCATTTGGCACCAATTCCCAAATGCTTTTGCTCCACTCCAACCTGCTGTTTCTCACCCCAAAATGAGGCTGAAGCAATGCTCCAGCTCCTGGGCTGAGGCCTCCCCTAAAAGCTGAAGGAAAACATCTGTTAACCACTTCAGGAGCCATTACCAACACATCTCCTGGTCTGGTTTTGTTCTGTTTTCCCTAAATCCAGGCTCCTTTTGGGAGATCCAGACAAGCCCCTGCCATGGTTGTGCCCTTGGTGGCAGCAGGGACCAGGGCACACGGCAAGAAGAGGGACAGAGAGGTTTAAAATCCTGGTGGGGCAGAGCCAGCCTGGGGGTCCCATTTCCCTCAGTCCCTGACACCCTGGAGCCCCAAGGCAGAGGGATAAGGCAGGAGGAGGCCCCGATCCCCACAGCATCCCTGGCTCCTGGGGCTGGGAGTGACGGGGAGCGAGTGAAACCCAACACGAGGGAGACACAGAACCAGGGATTTGGGATGACTTTGGCCCCCGAGCTGCCTTTGGTGATGTTGTTCCTCTTGAAATCCCTGACCAGCACCCAAACTCAGGTGAAGGGGAATGCTGGCAATGTCAGCCACGGGGAAACTTTGGGAAAACGCATTAGAAAAGGAATAAATCTCCCCAGAGCTGGTCCTGCAGGAGCCAGGCTCGGAACCACTGTCCATGCAGCCCCTGCCAGCTCTGGCCAGCGCTGGGAGCCCAATCCTCTCCCCGATCCCTGGATTTTACTGGGATTGTCATCGCAGAGCCCCTCTGGCACTTCTCCTCGGGGCTGAGCTGAACGTGCTGTGTGCTTGGGAGGCTTTCCCAGGAAATTCGGCATTTCTGGGTGTTCCCATCACCTCCAGAGGAAATGGGGCTGAGGCTCCGGTGAATCCAGGGCCAGGGGCAGCGCGGCCGGAGCCTCCCGCGGGGATGGGGCTTTGGGGGCCCACACCCCTGCGGGACAGGGCAGAGGAAGCAGCAGGGGCAGGATCCGTCTGACATTTCAGAGCCGTTAATGAGCTCGTTAACGAGCCGGGCAATTAGGAGCCACCAGGAGGGCTCCGTCCCACCACTCCTGTCACTGTGCCAGCCGCCTTCATCCTCAGCCGAGGAGGAGGAGGATGAGGAAGGGATCCATTCAAGCCCAAGCAAAACAGGCAGAAACCCCCGCTTTCCATCTTCTAATCCTTGAACCTGCTCAAGGTCTTGTGACATCAGAGGATTTTTGTAAAAAGGAGGCTTTGCTGAGCTGGGTTTTTCGGGAATGGCCCAAGGAGCGCTGAGGGTTTGATCTGGTCCTGGTGAAGCACCAAAGCACCGAATCCAGGTGAGGCTCCTGCCAGGTGAGACTCCCAAAGCCCCGGGGGCAGCGCAGGGATGGGGGTGTCACAGGGTCACCAAGGCCACCACACACGCAGCCACCGGCCCCGCTGGCACAGCTTCTCTGGGAGTCCTCACACCTCCTCTTTCATCACCTCATCCTCGCCTTCCCCACGGCCGAGGAGCCGGGAGAGGCTCCAGGCACACCCGGAGCAGCCACCTCCAGGCTTGGGCCACCACTCTGGGCCACGAGAGTCTTTAGGCATAGAGTGTATAAACATGCTGAGTATATAATTTTCCTTTAAAATCTTTTTTTTTTCCTTCTTCTCTTTATAGAAATAAATAGGTACTTTGTTTTGTTTGTGTTTTTGAGGGAATTCCACGAGTTCCTGCGCTGTGGTGGTGCCATCTCCACTGGGCCACGCTCCTGCACGGGGCCGGACGCTCCCCGGGGCTTGTAGCTCTACTGGGTGGTTTTTTTGCTGGTCGGGGCATCCCTTGCTCCTCTTGCCCCTGGATCAGGAGTGTCCCAGGCTCCCCAGGGTGGAGGTAAACCCACGGTGGGCACGGCAGGGAGCTGGGAGCTCCTCCGTGGGACGTGCAGGAGTTTCTCGCAGGCATTTTCGGGCTCCCACATTTTGTGCATTCAGGAACAGCCTTCTCCTGGAAAGCTGCATGGGAGGGGGAGCAGGGGTGCTTCCCACGGAGCTGTGGCCACAAAACCCCGAGCCTGCTTCAGAGCAGACAGCGCAGGCGGGATGGAGGGTGGCTGAAGGGTCTCGAGCTGCCTCCAGAGCCCCACCAGCCTCGGCGATTTGGGGCTGATTTTCCTTGCTCTGGGGATCCCCACGGGCTGTGTGGCAGCCCCAGCTGAGGTCAGCAGCTCTTGTGCCATGGGTGAAGGATGTGGTGCTGGATCTGCAGCCTGGTCCCTCCTGGGGGGGGATGCTCCACGTGAGCCCATTGCTCCAGGAGGGCTGGAGAGGGGACAGGACAGCCTCTGGGAGCTGTCCCCTCACAGCCACGCTGGCCAGCAGGCACCAAAACCTGCAGTGCTGGTCCAGAGAAGAGGGAAAAGCCCCAAATCCACTCTTCCAATGGCTTCCTCTCCGCTCAGCCCGGCGGGTCCGAGGACACGAGGCTGGGGCTGTGGGTAAGGCCGGGCTGTCCCCACTGCTGGCAGTGCTCTGATGGGTGTCCCCAGTCCCGGGGCCACCTCCTGGTACCTTCTCCCCAGGGTGGAGGATGGAGATGCCTGACCCTGCTGGATGCCTTTCCAAAGCCTTTTCCCATGGAAAAAGGATGTTTTGGGGATGATGGTGCCCTTGCAGGCTGAGGACACTCAGAAGAAAAATCAGATTCAGAAAATGATGGTTGTAGATAAGGGTCAGCCAGGGCTGTTGGTTGGTGCTTTTCCCAGGATCATTTCAGGATAATCTGGCCAGGGTTTCTCCTTCAGGCTGCTCGGGAAGGCAAAGGTGGATGTCCCGTGACAGTCTCTCTCCACATGGGACCACTGACCCCAGATGGAGCCTGGGTGTGGATGGCGGGGACGGGAGCGTGACCCGTGTTTCCTGGTGGATGAGGATTTGGAGATGGTTTATTGCCTTGGCAGGAGGGGTTTGGTGGAGAGGAAGTGGGGCTGGAGCCCTGTGGAAGAGCGCCCATCTCTCCCGGTGTCTGTGGCTCCCAGAGCCCCGGGGTGCAGCTCTGCTCCTGGGCTTGTGCTGTGCTGGCTGCTGGTTCCTGGGAGCCTTTCCCCGGGTTTGGGTGCCCTCTGCCAAATCCCAAAGGAAAAGGAGCAGAAACCCTGTGGGAATGCTGGGGCAGGAGCAGCCCCTTCCCACCCCACAGAGAGGCCGGGGCTGCAGAGGCCAGCCCAGCCAGGAGCCCCCGGCACGGGCAGGGCCATCCCCGGCGCCCAGAGATCCCAAACCAGAGCTGGGCGGAACAGCCGTCCCCGAACGCGGATCCTTGGCGAGGAGCGTCTTCCCTCCTGGCAAAGAGCACGGCCCTGGCTCTCGGGGCAGCCGAAAATTGTCCTTAAGTAGCACCTTCTGGCCCGCGAGCGGCCCCGGGGCGGCCCCGAAGGCCTGCGAGGGATTGGGGTTCCTGGTGCCCGAGCCGGGGGTCCCCGCTCCGGCCCCGCCGGGGCTTTGGTCTCAGGGGCCTCGGGCTCCACCGGGCAGAGCAGGGAATGTGCTTTGGGCTCCCTGGAGGGCTAACAGCCTCCTTCCACCTTGATGTGTAAAATCTTGGAGAAGCCGGGTCTTTTCCTCAGGGCCTGGAAGAGCAGCAGACAGCGGGGCTGGGGAGAGCCAGCAGTGCCACTGCTCTGTGGGGAGGGGAAAGGGAATGCCCCAAATCCTGCCATGGGCTGAGGGAGGAGCAGGGAATGCCCCAAATCCTGCCATGGGCTGAGGGAGGAGCAGGGAATGCCCCAAATCCTGCCATGGGCTGAGGGAGGAGCAGGGAATGCCCCAAATCCTGCCATGGGGTGAGAGAGGAACAGGGAATGCCCCAAATCCTGCCATGGGGTGAGGGAGGAGCAGGGAATGCCCCAAATCCTGCTATGGGGTGAGGGAGGAGCAGGGAATGCCCCAAATCCTGCTGTGGGGTGAGGGAGGAACAGGGGAGTGCCCCAAATCCTGCCATGGGGTCAGGGAGGAACAGGGAGTGCCCCAAATCCTGCCATGGGGTGAGGGAGGAACAGGGAATGCCCCAAATCCTGCCATGGGGTGAGGGAGGAACAGGGAATGCCCCAAATCCTGCCGTGGGGTGAGGGAGGAGCAGGGGAATCCCTGCCATGGGAAGGCCACAGAGCAAGGGAAGGAGAGGGGGGCATATCTCCAATCCCTGCCCCAGAGAAGTCACAGGGTGAGGAAGGGAGAGGGGGAACATCATCTCAGATCCCTGCCTCGGGAAGGAAAGAGGCAAGGGAGGGACAGAGGGAACATTTCTGACCCCTGCCTTGGGAAGGACACAGGGCTGGTGACACCCTGTGAGCTGGGACGGGGCTCCTTCACCTGGAGTTTGTTCACCATTTCTTCAAACATCTTCCTGGCTTCAGGGCTGTGGGGCTCCTTGAAGTAGTCCACAATGCCCACCTGCACCACGATGGACTTCAGGTTCCGGCACACACCTGGGGACACGGACAGCACCTGCATCTCCTCACCTGGGGCCAGCAGGGACCCCAGATCCCACCCTGTGCTCCTCAAGGCCGCCTGTGCGTGGGGAGTCCTCTCCCTGAAGATGGAGGAGGCCTGGCCAGGGTCTGTGCAGGGAGGACCATGGGCTGTGAGGTGGCCCCTGGCTGCCCCAGCCCAAAGTGGTGTCCTCCTGCCCCCTTGGGCATCCTGACTCTGTCATCCACAGGATGCTCCCAGCATTCCAGCCATAGTCACCCGAGCTGTGGCCACCAGGACAGGCCCTCCTGGGGCTGTGGGCCTCCTGCCCTGGCCAATGACTTCAGCCAACAACTCAGGTCTGTCACAAGCCTCAGGTGTGTCACAAACACTGAGGCCTTGGTTACCCTGGGGGCCATGGAGGGAGCATCTCCATGCTCCCTGTGGCCCAAGGCAAGACCAGCCCTCCTTGGCCCATCCCTGGTGGGGGATGCTGGATCCCCACAGAGCTCCCAGCACCTCCCAGTGCCAGCAGCCCCCGTGCTGGGGCTGGGTGCCAGCTCATGGCCCGTGGCCCGGGCACTGCTACTCACTGTTGAAGTGCAGCAGGGCTTTGGGGGTCACGGGCGTGGACGTCAGCACCAGCATCTCCAGCCCCTTGAGCCCCTCCCGGCACACCTCGGCAGCCACCTCCTGGTTGATCTCGGCCACGTGGTCCAGCTCCAGCACCTGCAGCCTCATGCAGTTCCGGGCTGTGGGACACGGCCGTCAGCACCACGGGGAAGGGACCAGGACAGCCCAGGGACAGGGGCTGGGTGGCACAAGGGGGGCAGGGAGCACCCATGGAGCTTGGGTTGGGTGGGCTTCTCATGGAGATCCCAGGGAGCACCTCCCTGCCCACAGCAAGGGCCCTGTCCTTGTCCCATCAGAGCAGGAGGGAGGTGGTGCCCGGTGGGGGCTGGAGTCCCCACCCCTGGAGGTGTCCAGGGAATGCCTGGAGGTGGCACTGAGTGCCCCGGGCTGGTGACATGGGGGCATTGGGCACAGGGTGGACGTGGTGATCCCAGAGACCCTTCCCAAGCCCAGTGACCCATTGTGTGACCCGTGATCCCGAGTGCTGGGCTGGGGACAGGGTGGCCATTGGGCACGGGGTGGGTTGGTGGCCCCAGAGCTCCTCCCCAAGCCCAGTGACCCGTGTGTGAGCCCAGCAGTGCCTACCTAGGGAGGCCAGGCCCTGCACGCCGCAGCCGGCGCCGCCGACGCCGAGCGCCCGCAGGTGGGGCCAGCAGCGCCCGATCATCTGCAGGCAGCGGTTGCTGAAGCGTGTTGGCTGCTGGCTGGGGACACGAGGGACAACAGCTGGGGTGGCACGGCCGCCCAACCCCCCCAGGCACTCCTGGGAGGGGCTGCATCGGGAGCTCTCCCACCCCACCACCCGGGGGTCACCCTGGGGTGTCCCTGCCTGGGCACCAGCCCGGGCTGTGCTGCCACTGGGGCAGGGCAGCTCCGTGTGCCCAGCACTCCAAACCTTGCCCAGAGCAGCAGGGGCTGCCCCTGGATCCCTGGCAGTGCCCCAGGCCAG
This sequence comes from Hypocryptadius cinnamomeus, assembly GCA_013400635.1. Lineage (NCBI taxonomy): Eukaryota > Metazoa > Chordata > Aves > Passeriformes > Zosteropidae > Hypocryptadius > Hypocryptadius cinnamomeus. The sequence continues at coordinate 8,451 of VYZP01052614.1, forward strand.
GCTGGAGTGGCTTGGAGCAGCCTGGGATGGTGGAAGGTGTCTCTGCCATGGCAGGGGTGGCACTGGACAGTGTTTAAGGTTTCTTCCAACCCAAACCGTTCCAGGATTCTGTGATTCCAACCCTGGAGACCCAAATCAGGCCCTGAACTCTGTTTCTTGCAGGGATCCAAACAGCAGCAGGGCCTGGGGCTCTGGCTCAGGTGGAGAAGCCGTGTGCCAAGTGCTGCTCCCCCAGGGCAGACAGGAGCCACCAGGCTGTGACACCCGGGGGTGACATCCCCTGGGGGTGACATCCCCTGGGGGTGACATGGCCATGAACAGTGCCCAGGGGACTGTCCCGAGGCACAGAGCTGTGTCCTGCTGCGTGAGCCATCAGCTCCTGAGCACCCAGACACTGTGGGGTGGAGATGAGACTCCACCAGCACGTCCCCAAAATGCTTTCCCAAAATGAGAGCAGCTGCTGTGGCCCCCCCAAGCAGTGACACCCTTTGAACAACAGCCAGGCCCTCCAGGGCTGCTGCTGCTGAGCAGGGAGAGCTCAGACAGGCCTTTGATGTTCAGTGCCACCTCCCAGAGCCAGCACAGGTCCCTTTCATCTGGATGTGAGCAGCCTCCCTGCAACACTCCCGGCTCAGCAGGGAGGTGCAGACCCCAGTTTGCACAGGGTGCAGCTCCCAGTGTGCACAGGGAGGGATGGGCTGAGCTCCTGTCCCATGGGCTGGGCTCCAGGACTGCTGCTCATCCCATGGAGACCCCCCCTAAGCAAATCAGGTTCTGGCACCCAAATCCTTTCCAGCTCAGTGGTGCCCCTCACACTCAGCCTGGCCTCCTTCTAACCCAATCCCACCCCTGGCAGTGTCCCAGGCCAGGTTGGACACTGGGGCTGGAGCAGCCTGGGACAGTGGGAGGTGTCCCTGCCATGGCAGGGGTGGCACTGGGTGGGCTTTAGGGTCCCTCCCCACCCAGCCCTTCTGTGGTTCCAGGCCTTACCAGGGATGCAGAGGTGCGACCTGCAGGGAGATGATGTCCCTGCAGCCTGCTCCAAGGGCCCAGATCACTTCATGGCCCACGGGGTCCGTGGAGCTCCTGGAACAACACAGGGGACACGTGGTGGCCCCAGCAGCAGCAGTACCACCCCTGGGCTGGGTCTGCATCCCCCCAGGAGCTCCCTGCAGCACCCTGAGGTACCAGTCTGGTCATTATTTACAGCCCAGGAGCTGCAGCCAGCCCAGCAGGACCCTGTGCAGGAGGGATGGAGGCATTCCCATCGGGAATGGTGCAGGGGCAGGAGGTGGGGCTGGGGGGGAGGAGGGGCAGGTGGGAGGAAGAAGAGGTTGAACATGGAAGGTGCTGGAGGTGCATCTTCCACGTGCCAAAGTGACAAGTGACTGGCTGAGACTGCCAGGCTGTGTGTCCCTGCAGGGAACAGAACCTGTCCCTGTCCCTGCAGGTCACACTGAGTTGGTGCCACCTGCCTGGTCTGGGTGGGGACAGTGCCAGGGGCTGGGAAGGACACCCCAGCCAGGGGCAGGGGCTGCTCTGTGGCCTCTGTCCCTGCTCTGTGGCTGTGCCACTGTGGCTGTAGGTGGCTCTTGGCCAAATGTCCCTGCAGGGGTTTGCTGTGGCTCCTCCTTGGTGTCCTTGGAGGTACCAGGAGAGGCTCCTGGGACCTGGGCAGGGGCTGGGGCAGGTGTGGGTTTGTCATGAGCTGGGGTGGAGCCCAGTTTTGGGGAGAGGTGCCAGAGAGCACCACCCTGATGCCACCAGCCCAAACAATCCCCAGGCTGTGCCACCACACCAGGAGCCTTCCAGGGACTGAGGCTGCGCTTCCCAAGTCTAAATGTCCCACTTCAGAACTTCAGGCAAGCCTAAAAATAAGGCTGGGTGTTATCTTGGGTGCCTCACACATCTGTGCTGGAGCAGGGTGCCAAGAGCAGCAGGTTAATCAGAGCGTGAGTCACAGGCACAGCTCAGGATGTGCCAGGAGCACTCAGGCTCGCTCTGCTGCCCTGGGAACAGCCAAAGGAGCAGCCTGGGAGTCCAACCTGGCAGCTCTGGGCTGTCTCCTGTCTCATGGTGTGGGTACAGCCTGCTCTGGGCTCCTGGGGGTCACACCAGGGGAGTGGCTGGATGTGCTTTCCCACCAGGAGGATTCTCTGTCCTGGCTGCACGAGGACCAGGTGGAACAGACACCAAGGCTGAGGTGGTTGTCTGCAGGTGCAGCAGAGCCAGGATCATCCTCCTGGAGGGTGGAGGGAAGGCCAATCCTGTCTCCACAGGTGGAGTGGCCAGTGATGCCCTCCAGGACCTGTGACCTCCTCCAGGATCATCATGAGTCTTGTGTCCTTGACCTCAGGCAAGGTGTCCAAGCTGAATCTTAGCTCTCCCTCGGCAGAGCTGTTCCTCCTTCCCAGGAGAGAGGGACCCTGAGCCTCTTCTCTCCACTAGGATCCCTCAGCAGGGGTCACAGCCAGCTGGGACCTCACTGGGCACCTCCTCCTCACCCTTCTGTCCCACAAAGTGGGGCCTCCTTGCCAAGCCCCCAGCCCATCCAGCCAGGATGAGATCAGTAATGGGATGATGGGAACGGAGCTGGAAGTGAAACACCTGCATGGGAACAGCCTGGAAGGGATGGGAGCTGCAGGGGCAGCTGGCACCGGGGACACTGGGGCTGCCACTGGACAGGCAGGTCCTTTGTCCCCGGGCAGTGGGCTGTGCTCTGCCAGGGAACGGGGGTGATCTCAGCACACCCTGTGGGTGTCCCCAGCCCTGTCCCCGTGCCGTGGCAGTGCTGGTGGCTGTCCTCACCGGTAGGTGACGGCCTGCAGGGCGCGGCAGTAGCAGCTGGCCAGCCAGAGCGAGCGGTCGGTCAGCACGTTGGGGCAGTGCGAGATGCGCAGGATCAGCAGGTTGCTGCCCGTCGCCTTCAGCAGCGACTCCAGCCCCGCCTCCAGGCAGCCCCTGCCAGGAGGGAGCCAGGATCAGGCACAGGAGCCCATGCTCACCCTCCCTGTCACAGCCCAGGAGGGGGACACGGCCCACGGGCACCCGTGGCTCCAGGACACCCAAATCCCACAGTGGATTTGGAGTTTTTCTTGGAAAGGGATGCTGGGGCTCAGGGAGCTGCAGCAGCAGCCCTGAGGAGCAGCAGCTCCGGTTGTGGGAGGGGGACACGGGACAGGGGGACACGGGGACATGGGGACAGGGGGACTCACCGTGTGCTCTTCATGTAATCCTCCTTGCTCTCCTTCTTGCCCCTCTGCCGCGGCTTCAGGTTTTGCAGGGTGAGGGAATGCATCTGGGTGCACCACTGGGACAGCATGGCCAGGAACTGGGGCACAGCGGGGGCAGTCACTGGCAGGGACACCCCAGCACGGCCCACACCACCCACCCCTGCCTGTGCACACGTGGCAGAAATGTGGGGAGATGCACACGCGTGGCCATGGCCACAAAATCACGGGTGTGACCATGAAAACCTGTGCCAGTGTGAGCTCCTGTCCTCCAGCATCCACCTGCAACAGCTCCAGCACCAGAGCAAGCACCCACCTGTGTCCCCCGTGACCGTAATGGCACAGCCATCCCGGCCACCAGGGAGATGCTCACCCAGCTTTACCCTTCTGCAAGAAAGGCCGTGCCCCAGGCGGTGCCACGCCCTGCCCGTACCTTGGAGGAGACCCTGGCGTTCTCCAGCAGCACCCGCGTCCACACGGCCGGGTGCCGGGCCACGAACTTCCAGTCCTTGCACACCTCGGCTGCGCGCAGCAGGGTCTTGGTGTCCAGGTAGGTGAAGATGCAGAAGAGAGCCGCCCTCATCTTGAGGATCTCGGGGCTGATGACCTCGCTGGAGTGGCCCGGGCTGCCCCTCTCCAGCCGGCACACCTTGCCCCCGGCCCCCTCGGGCCTGCCCGTGGGACACCCAGCGTCGGTGGCCACTGGTGAGCGTGGAGAACAGCGGGTAAGGGAAGCTCCGTCCCCGTCCCAGGGCTTCCAGCTGCCCCAGCCTTCGCCTCCCGGCCCCGAAGGACCCGCTGCGCTCTCACCGGTCAGGCGGCAGCCGCCGGGCGGTCGGGACGCGGCGGATCCCGGTGCCTCGGGCTCCCAGCCCTCGGCCTCCGACTCGGTGGTGCGGGAGCCCACGTCGGACACGTCTCCCTCCTCGCCCTCGGTGCTGTTGCGGTAGGGCCGGCGGTGCCAGTTCTGGATGGCCTGGCGCCGCAGCCCCGAGCCCCGCGCCTCCCGGGCCGCGTACGGGTGGCCCTCGGCCGTGTCGTCCGTGGGACACGGCTCCGCGCTGTCGCTGTCGTAGCAGCCCGAGCTCTGCGACACGGCCTTGGCCCGGCTCGAGGCCCTGGGGACGGGGATGTCCCGGCTCAGGGCTCGGCGGGGCTGCATCCCCTTCCCTGATCCCGTTAAAACCCCGGAGGCGGCGGGGCTGGCACTCACCCGGTGCTGGACGAGGAGCGCTGGTTGGACACGCCGTAGGGACCGTGCACGGCCACCGCCGGCCCCGGGTGCCGCTCCCTCTGCAGGGACAGGGGACAAGAGGGGCCGAGGTGGCACAACCCAGCGCGGGCAGCCGAGGGAGGGCACCCCGCGAACCCACCGGTGCCAGCTGCGCTCGGGGGGACCCCGCACCCAGCGGGATGCAGAGCGGCACCTCCAGCACCGCCCGGCGCCGCGGGAACACCGACCCACGGAGAAACAGCTTCTCTTTGCGACCCCCCCAGGATTACCCATTCCCCACGGGAAGGAGATGCGGTCCCTAGGGAGCCCTGCTCGGCCCCCGGCACGGGAGAGCCAGGGGCCCGTTCCTGAGGCCAGGGTTGCGTTATGGAAACCGCGGGCGCATTCCCGGGGCAGAGGGTGCATTCCCGAAGGAGGGGGTGAACTCCCAAAGCAGGGGGCGCATTCCCGAAGCCCCCGGGCGCATTCCCGAAGCAGAGGGAGAATTCCCGAAGCGGGCCCACTCCCGAAGCCCCGGGCGCGTTCCCGACGCCGTGCCGTGCCTGTGCCCGCAGAGGTACCGCTCGGGCGATGGCCTTGGTGGCCGGGGTGCCGCAGCGGCCCAGGCTGCCGTTGGGGGTGGTGCCGCAGCTGCTGCTGATGATCTGCAGCTGCTTCTCGGCGCGGTCGGCGCGGTCCAGCAGCTCCTCGATGAAATGCTGCAGCCGCACCTTGGCGTTGGCCTCCCGCGCCGCCGTCTCCTTCAGGAACTGATCGATCTGCAGCACCTCCCTGGCACAGGGACCGCGGTGACACCCCAGCTGCCCACCCGTCCCCGCACCTCCGTCCCCACCCCACACCAGCGCCTCCAGCCCTGTGTCCGGCTGGGACACACCCGAGCACAGCTGGGTTGTTCCGTCCCCAGCCTGGTCTGGGTCTGTGCCGGCCCAGGCGGCCCCCGGGATGGGCTGGGGCAGGACAGGGATGAATGGATGCTCCCAGCATGCAGGGTGGTGAGGTGACATCCCCAGCACCTCATCCATCACTCCCAGGACTGGAATCGGGCTCCTGAGTATGATGGAGCAGAGGGAAGAGGATGATGACGGTGTGACAGGGTGAGGGAGGAGGATGGCAGTGACACCCTTAAACCCTGCTCAGCCGGGTGGTTGCAGGGCCCTGGCTCCCTCATTAACACATTAATTAGCAGGTGCTCGGGAGCTCTGAGGCTGCAGCAGGGCTGTTTCCCCCAAAATGTGCGACAGCAGCCCCATGACCCGAGCTGACCCCACCCCAGCACAAACACCTGCTGTCCTCATCTGCTCCCCAAGAACCAGGGAAGCACACGAGGGCACGGGCACCCCAGTGAGGCCACACGGGCCAAACACACGTGGCCACCACACCCCTGCACAGCCACATGCTCCAGGAACACCCAGGTGTGCAGCAGGCACACACACACACACAGAGCCCTGTCCTGCACACCTGAGCGCCCCACACAGCCCCAGGAGAGCACAAACACAGCACTCAGCATGGCACAGACACACAGAGCATGGCACAGACACACAGACACAGCCAGGCACACAGACAGAGCACGGCACAGACACAGAGCATGGCACACACACAGAGCATGGCACAGACACAGAGCATGGCACAGACACACAGACACAGCCAGGCACACAGAGCATGGTACAGACACAGACACAGCCAGGCACACACACAGAGCATGGCACAGACACACAGATACAGCCAGGCACACACACAGAGCATGGCACAGACACACAGACACAGCCAGGCACACACACAGAGCATGGCACAGACACCCAGAGCATGGCACAGACACACAGACACAGCCAGGCACACACAGACAGACACACAGAGCATGGCACACACGGACAGACACACACACAGCCCCACTGTGTGAATGCCCCACACAGCCCCGGGAGAGCACAAATCCAGCACTCAGCATGGCACACACAGCCAGGCACACACACACACAGACAGGCAGCATGGGGAGGGTGCAAAGCCCTNACAGACACAGCCAGGCACACACACAGAGCATGGCACACACACAGACACAGCCAGGCACACACAGACAGACACACAGAGCATGGCACACACGGACAGACACACACACAGCCCCACTGTGTGAATGCCCCACACAGCCCCGGGAGAGCACAAATCCAGCACTCAGCATGGCACACACAGCCAGGCACACACACACACAGACAGGCAGCATGGGGAGGGTGCAAAGCCCTGCCCCTGGATCCCTGGCAGTGCCCCAGGCCAGGTTGGACATGGGCTGGGATCAACCTGGGACAGTGGGAGGTGTCCCTGCCATGGCAGGGGTGGCACTGGGGAGGCTTTGAGGTCACTTTCAACCCAAATCGTCCCACAACCCCACGAGCAGCCATGTGAACACACCCCAGGCACAGCAGCTCACACCTGCACTGCTGGTGGTGCACACACCCCCAGAGCTGCTCACAGCTCCCCTCGGCATCCAGGAACCCCTGAAGAGGCACAAACCCAGCTTTGCACACCTGTCTGGGGCACACCTGACCTCAGACACCGGACCAGGCACACCTAGACACACCAACCTGAGCACAGAAACCCAAGCACACACACCTGACCTCAGACACCTGATCACACACAGCTGACCCCAGAGCCCTGACTGTGCACACCTGGACACCAAACCTGATCGTGCACACTGACCTCGGACACCTGGACACAATGATCTGCTCAGAAGCACGCAGGGAAGGGAGGGGGCAGCTCTTCGTGACATCATTCCTACTGCTGGCTATCAATTACCAATTAATCACCAATTAATTATCAATTAATTTCTTCCCAACCTGCCGCTTGCAGGGAGAGGCTGGGAGCTCTGGGGATGCTCTGGGAAGGATCCTGGAAGGGGCCCCAGGGGATTTGGAAAGCAAATGTGGAGCTGGGCAGCAGCTGTAAGGTGATGCTGATGGTTATCACCTGTGCCTCTCATTCCCATGGACTGGGTGGAAAAACACTCCTGGCAGAGGAAACAGAGCCCAGAGCCAAAGGTCTCCCAGGAGGACAACAGCTTCACGGTGTCTTGGAGCTGGCAGGGCTGGGAAATGTCCCCACAGTGTTTCCAGGGAAGGCTTTGCTGATTAAATGGTTTCTGACGACTTCCTCACATCCAGGAGAAAACCTCCTCCCACCACCAGTGCTTCCCATGCTCTCCCTGCAGCCTCACAAGGGATTTTGTCCCTTGGGGTGGAGGACCCTGGGGACTGCTGGGGACAGTTGAGGGGCAGGAGGGTTTCTCTGAGGAATGGGAGGTCCAGGAGGTAGTTTTGGGGCATAAACCTAGAGTTTTAGGTGGTAACATTGTCCAGGTTCCACCAAGAGACATTTGACCCTCTATTTACCCTGTCTAGCTGTCTCCAGGTCCTGCTCCAGACTCATCCATGCTGGTGTCCTTAATTCCCTCATCACACATCCCCAAGGTGCCCCCGGACAACACCCCACGAGGCAGCCCCCAAACCCCTCACTGCCTGTCCCACAAACGTGCCTCCAGACCTGGAGGTGTCCTTATCTAACCCCTTATCTGCTCCCCACCCAGGCCATCCCCCCATGCTGGGAGCCCTGTTTCTGAGCCAGGTCATTATTTTGGAGTCAAAGTCATTCACGAATGTGCAGAGGATGATGGGAATCAAAACAATTCCTTCAGGAATCCCAGCAGTGCTCCCAGCCCAGCACAGCCATGCCTGCCCCCACAAACTCCTCACTGACTTGGGTCCCTCTGGATTTGCTCAAACTCCTGAGGAGCGAGGTCTGGTTTGCTTGGACAGCACCAACAGGCAGAATGACCCAGCACTGGACTGGAGGGAAACTCAGGAGCAGCTTGGGGTGGGCAGGGGGTGTTGAGTGGGGAACACGGGGTGGAAATGAGGATGGCAGTGCCACAGGCTTTACAGCAAATGGAGGTGACACTGCTCGGGCTGCCCCACCCTCTGTCTGGGAGAAAAACCTGGAATTTGGCACGGCCATGGCAGGGGGTGGGAACAAGTTGGGATTTAAGGTTCCTTCAACCCAAACCAGTCTGTGGCTCGGTGATGCCCAGCCTGGCCATGTCCTGGGAGCACTGGTGGCCCTGGGACAAGGTCTGGCTCGCCATGACCCAGCCATGGAGGGGCCCAGGTCTGTGTGGACACTGAGTGGGTGGGAGAAGATGCAGAACCTGATAAGAGAGGATGCTGATGGGCATCACCAAGGGGCTGTGCCTGAGCCCTGGCCCTGAGGGCTTGGTGGTGCTATTGGGTTCCTCTGGACCTATGGAATTGTTTGGATTGGAAGAGACCACAGAGCTCATCTCATTCCACCCCCTACCATGGGCAGGGTCACCTTCCACTATTCCCCACTGCTCCAAACCCTGTCCAACCTGGCCTTGAACCCCTCCAGGGACGGGGTAGCCAGAGGTTCTCCAGGACTCACTGCCAGGCACCCCTTTCCTCCCGCCCCGCACCTGGGACAGGGACAAAGGACTCACTGCTGCTTGCGGGTGAGCTCCTGCTCCTTCTGCACCAGGTCCTGCTTGAGGGACGCCAGCATCTCCACGCTGACGTCCACCTGGCGGGACAGCTCCGACGCCCGGTCCTCCAGCTCCTGCTTCTCGCGGCTCAGCCGCAGGCTCTCCTGCTTGGCCTTCTCCAGCTCCGAGCTCTTGCGGTCCAGCTCCACCTGCAGCCGGCCCACCTGCGAGGCGATCTTCTGCTCCACCTCCTCCGTCAGCTTCTCCAGCCTCTTGTCCACCTCCAGCTTCTCGAAGGCGCGGATCTTCAGGCGGGCCAGGCCCTCCTCGTAGGCCGAGTCCATGGCGGCCGGCGGGACGGGCGCGGGCGCCACGGCCTTGCCCCGGGTGAAGATCTCGCTCAGCGGGATCTCGATCTCGTGGACATAGCGGGGCGAGGGCGACGAGGACGGGGCCGGCTCCAGCTCGTCGGCGGGGACCAGGTCGCAGGAGAAGCGCTGGTCCTTGCCCTGGAAGGAGGTGCTCTCAAAGTAGTCCCTGCGTGCGGCCGGGGCCAGCAGGGCCCCGTCGGCGGCCAGCGGGAAGACGGCGGCGTCGCAGATGCTGTTGGTCTTGGAGAGCACGTAGAGGGTCTCATAGGTGTGGTTGTACTCCAGGTGCGCGCGCAGCGAGGACAGGCTGCGGAAGCGCTTGTGCTCGCCGCAGCGCGGGCAGCGGTAGGGCAGGTCCAGCGAGGCCATCCCTCAGCTCTGCTCCCCGCCGGGGCCCCGCTCATGGCGCGGCGCCGGGGCCCCGGGCACACGTGGGGGTGGCCGGGGAGCCCCCGGCAGAGGGGTGGCGGCTGCGCCGGGACATGGCGTGGGGACGGCCCGGGATGGAGTGCGGGGGATCCGGCAGTCCTGGGGGGGTGTCAGCATCGAGCGGTGCCGGGCACTGGAAGAGATGGGGGTCAGTGATATCAGGGTGGGCATCCCCAAAAATCCCTCCTTGGTCCTTCTTCTGGGTGCCCTCTGTGCCTGCATCCCACCCTCCCGCGCTCCTCCCACCCACGTGCATCCCTTGGGAGGGCACATGGGGCTAAAGAGGGTGCAGAGCCCTGGGAATGTGCAGAGCCCTGGGAATGTGCAGAACCCTTGGGAATGTGCAGAGCCCTTGGGAATGTGCAGAGCCCTGGGAATGTGCAGAGCCCTGGGAATGGGCAGAGCCCTGGGAATGTGGGAAGATCCGGAGCCATTGGGAAGTTCCACAACAGCTTTTGAGAAGCTCCACAGCTTTTGGGAAGTTCCTGGACTGAATGATCTTAGAGGGCTTTTCCAACCTGAATGATCCTGTGGTTCTGCAAACGCTTGGGAAGATCTGTAACTGCTGGGAAGGTCTCCCACCCCTTGGGAAGGGTCACAGCCACCAGGAAGGTGCACAACCCACAGGAATTCGCTCCATCCACCCTGAGCTTGTCACGGGAGCTGGCAGGGGTGACCCATTTGCTCTCTTGCCCAACCACCACCCAATGAGCCCCTGCAGTGTCAGGGGTCCCCAGGGGACAGGACCATCCCTGTGTCCGACACCAGGAGCAGGTGCTGGGATCCCCCTTCTCCAAGAGAAGGCCAACCCACTCCTGCTGGATCCGTGAAGGCTGGAACGGGATCCATCCCCAAGAGTTCTCACCCTTGCCTGATACAGGGGACATGGTGGCCTCTCCTGCCTGGGTGGGTGATGGTCCCTGTGGGACCTGGTTCACCCCCCACTCACAAAATCCTCCACGACATCAGTGGGGGGAACCCCACCCCTGTGAAATGGGATAAGCCAGTGAAAATCCACCCCAGGAGGCTGCCGAGGTCCCCTCCAGCCTGAGGGGCACAAACACACCTCAGGGCACAATACTTTCATTTTTCATTCATTTGTCATTCAAACATGAAAACGGTAATGCTTTTACCCCAGAACAACGAGGGCTCCCCTGGGTGGGAATATCCCCTGCTCATCCCTCTGCAATATCTCACAAAGGGCCCTTCCCACCACCCTAAAAGCCCTCAGAGCCCTCCTGAATCCCATAACCACCAGCTGGTGAGCCCTGAACTGCCACGGATCCTCCATCCATCCCTGCTGGTTCCAGGGCAGCATCCCTGGTGGCTCAGCATCCCCTCAGAGGGACAACCAGGCCACGAGGTTGGGAAACCATTTTTTAAGGGAAAAATCAGCAAAGGCAAGAAATCCACACCAGAAATAAAACCAGGATGAGCCGGGAGGGTTTGTGACCCGCTTGGCTGCGTTTTGGGGTCATTACCAAACACACCCTCCCACATCAACCCCACCTGGGCGACCACCGGCTCGGCCCGGCCGGAACCCGACCCGCGGCGAGCACAAAGCGCGTCCGGCAACTTCGGCCGCTGCCGGGGGGATGAGAAAGCGCTTTTCCAGCGCGGGGATGGGGAATCGTGCCGTGGTGCCTCAGGCCTGGATGCCTGCCCGCGTCTCCCGGGGCACCCGAGCAGCCTCAGCCCGAATTTCCCGGCCGAAATCCAAGGCAGGATCGGCCCAGGTGGGTCGGGAAGCGCACGGAGCCCGCTCCTCGTCCTGGGCAGGTCCCACCCCGGCCGCAAACCTCTCCTCGCTCCCATCTCCACGGCAACAACCAGGATTTGAGGGAATCATTCGTGCAGTCGTTGCTACGCTAATAAAACCCACAGGCATCCGGAGCCGGGAAACGCTGCCGACCGCCGGGACTGCAGCATCCCCGGGCTGCTCCAGCGCCGCTACCTGCGATCCATCATGGAGCCTTCCTTCGCATTGTTCAACGCTCTTCTGCCCACCCACCCACCCCCCAGAAAATATCACCGGCAGGCAGCTCCTGCCTGCCTGGAGAGGGAGGGGGATGGAGAGGAGAGGTGTGGGGGCTGCTGCGGGCTGGAGGGCGATGCCGGGGTGGAGGGCGATGGAGGGTGATGCCGGGGTGGAGGATGGAAGGTGATGCCGGGCTGGATGGGGGGTGATGGGGATGCTGCCCGCGCCGCTGGTCCCCATCCTTCCCGGCGCTCCAGCGGGGTGGGAGCACCGTGGTGGGCGACGACGGCTGGGGCTGAGGCACAGAGGGCTCGGGGGAGGTGGGCATGAAAATCCGGACGCTTTTTTTGCCCCCCCACAGCCTCTGGAGCAGGGAGCGGCGGGTCCGTCCTCACACCCTGGCAGCGGCTTTGTCCCCGCTGCGTCCCCCTGCTCCCGGGGGCCCTGGGTGAGGAGCATCCTGGGGACAAGCCGCCGCCTCCCAGGGCACCATCGCCGCTCCATCCCATCCCCTGTCGCCCCATACCTGCTTCTGGCCGCCGACCTCTCGCGCTGGGCTCCTCCGGCGAGGGCAGCATCCCTCCCGCTCGCCCGTGGGCCACCCCCGAGCGGGGGGTGCGGGTGGGGGCCGGAGCCCGCACAGCCGCTCCGCCGCACAAAGGAGGCGGCTGCCGGGCGGCTCAGGGCTGTGCCGGGGCGGGGGGATGCGGGGCAC
>VYZP01052615.1:0-35401 GCA_013400635.1 Hypocryptadius cinnamomeus
TTAAAGCTCATCCAGTTCCACCCCCTGCCACCTTCCACTAGCCCAGGATGCTCCAAGCCATGTCCAACCTGGCCTTGGGCACTTCCACAGCTTCTCTGGGCAGCCAGGGCCAGGGCCTCGCCACACTCACAGGAGGAGGAATTCCTTCCCAATATCCCATCCAACCCTGCCTCTGACAGTGGGAACTCACTCCTCTTGTCCTGTCACTCCATACCTTCTTCTGGTCTAGCAACCTTGCACCCACCTCTTCAGACAGACAGCTGGGATCCTGGGATTTCTGTTCCCAAGGGCTCAGAAGTCACAGAATCACAGGATAAGCTGATTTAGAAGGGACCCACAAAGGTCACTGAGTCCAGCTCCTGGCCCTGCACAGCACCATCCCCAAGAGTCACACCACATTCCCAAAAGGATTGTCCAAACCCTACTTCTTGGGCTCTGCCAGGCCTGATGCTGTGACCACTTCCCCGTGATCCTCAGATTTTACTCCTCTGTGTTGTTTCTCCCCACTGTGCTGCTCTCCAGGAATTACTTTCCTTTTTCACTCCTGCTACCCTTCAGAGGCAGCTTCCACAGAACTCCTGCATGGATGAGGGGATTTTTGTTCCCTCCCAAAGGACTCAGACACCCCTGCAGTGTCACAGCCATCCCAGGACAGGTTGTAGGCAATGTGCTTCCTGCTCCCTACTCACCTGTAGGAATAGATGGGCTTGGGATAATGCTTTGGGTGCAGTTCCTGGGCAGAGTGGGGAGCCAGGCGTGGCTGGGAATAGTGTGGCTGTGTCCCATAGGATGTGTTGTAGATTGCTGCTGGGTTACACTGTGTGCAGAGGGAAAAGAAGGGAAATGACAGATGCAAAATGTTCAGTGGGTGTGTGGGTTTAGGGATATTTTAGTTTTCTTCTAAAAGATATCTAGATTTGATCTTGGCTGGTACTTCAAGACAGACAACAAGCACATACCAGTACCTGCTGGGGGTTCTGGGCCAGGGCAAACACCTGCTGGGAGTGAGGAGGATGAGGAGGATGAGGAGGAGGAGGGAAGAGCTGTTGCTGTGTTTGCAAACCAGGGGACAGCTGCCCACCCACAGCGTAGGGGCTCATCTGCTGAGGGAAACACAACAGTCAAGGAATTACCACCACCTTGTCTCAGGAGCTGGGGCAATAATGAGCCACCAAGGCCTGCTCTTACATTGGCTCCATGTGTTGAAATGGAATTGAGGCCCAGGATTCCCTGTGGGAGGCTGGCCTGGACGTGGATCATCGCTCCGGGCGTCGAGTGCATCGTGTTCCCCACGGCACCTGGCGTGGAGAGAGGAAGGCAAGGGATGCTCCCATGGAAGCACAGCTCAGGGAAGAGGGTTAATAGATGCAGCTGAGCACAGGGAAGCTCTGGAGTAGAGAATCCAACCTCTCTGGCTTTTCACAGCTTGCCCAGATGACATCAGCTGCTCCCAAAACTCGTTAGGCAGGGAATGAGAGGCGGCAGCTGTTTAACAGCCCACGGTGGTGACACAGACACTGTGTCTTACAAAAGAGAAACAACACATTCAGCATTAGCTGGATTTGTGCTCTCAGGCAGGCAGGGTGACACGCTGAGCTCTGTGATGTGTGTTTACCTAAAGGATGTTCACAAGGGAAAGAAAGCAGTTCAACCAACACATGCTGCAAGGCTGCAAGAAGCAAAGAGGTGTGAGGTAAATGAGGTGCCCTTTGTTTTATCAGTGTTGAAACAAAGCAGAAAGATTAATTATCTAATTTCAGAGCTGTTGAAAACCTCTGAAACCCAGGACTTAAAATACTTCAGCCCACCGAGCAGAAATTCCCATGGGATCTGAGTGCTGCCAGTGCTGGAGCTCTCTCCCTCTTGGAATGAGGGGAAGGCACCAGCAGAGCCCTCATGAGAAGCCAACAGGCTCCAGGTCTTTGGACAAAAAGCAAAATGTAAAAGGATAGGGAAAGTGAGCCTGAGGGGGAGTGGCAGGAGCAGGTTGTGCTGTTCAAGGAGCAGTTATTCCCTATTCCCATTTGCCATCCCACAGTACCTGTCTGCTGGAGCATGGCATTCTGGGCCCCCAGGCCAAAATCCATTCTTCCACTGGCCATCTGTTGGAGCCGAGGCACATCCACGGATGTCAGCCAGGACAGGGACTGCAAATCCCCTGGGAGCTCATCCTCACTCAGCTGGGATGGGTCTGAGGCCAGCAGTCTGCAAAACAGCAGGGAAGGTTAACAGGGAGCAGGAATTGCTGCATTGTCCCTGGAAAGAGATGGATGGGGTGCCAAAGCTCCTGCAGGTCAGGGGAAAGAACCACCAGGCTGGAATTCTGTATCCAAATCCAGATGTGCCCTGTGGTTTCACAGCTGGTTACTGACACCCTTTACCTGGTCCTGTGTTCCTTTGTCCAGTCTGAAACATTTTGGTTAAGAAAACCTCTTGTGGAGCATTTGTAGGGGAAGAGAACCCAGCAGAGAAACTGCCTGGAAACAAACCCAAACGGATTCCTTATTTTCACATCTGTCAGAAATTTGCACTTGTTTGGCTTTGGTGGGGGAGAAACCAGGACTTAGAACCTGGTCATTCTGTATTAACCCTGCAATCCAGAGCCTTGGAAGGAGCTTTGTGCCCAGCTCCTGGGGAATGTGTGTGCTGCTGCTGCTGGAACACCTGGAAAAGCTTTTCCCGTCCCCTGGATCCTGTCAGTGGTGACAGATCAGCAGCTGCATAAAAAGAACTTCACAGACTGAACTGCTGATACCTTCCATTCACATACATGAAGTTATTGATACTTTAAAAACCAATTTTTAGGCAGTTTTTGACAGAGTAAAGGACCAGAATGAAAGGTTTGAGACTGGAGGCACCATTATCTGCCAGGCACCAGCAACAACAGCAGGCACAGCTGTGACAGGCTGCTTTTGGTTTAAAGCTCTCTTTTTGACACCTTTTACATGATCCAGATCACCTGTTTTGCTTTGCTTCTGATAGAGCATGTGGTACAAAACAGGAATATTGGAACATATTTACAGTACTCAAAAATTCCTGTGTGGTCCAAACACCCTGTTAAAGTCGATAAAAGAACTGTTGCAAATGAAAGGCTAAATTAATTAATTTATGTGGAACAGTATTACAGGAGTCAGTGGTACCTTGAGGAGTAAAGCAGTAATTAGGACATGTCAGGAAGTTGTCACTTGACACCCAGGGTAAACCTAAAAGGATTCAGATCCAGGAAAACATCTTTATCTCTCAGAAGAACATAATTTAGTTGGATGTAGTTGATTTTGCTTTCAAACCCTTTTGCTTTCAAGAGCTCTCAGAGATGTGTTAAAGTGGTGTCTGCTGCTGATGTGTGTTTGCTGCCAGCTGATGCTGCAGAGACCTTAAATAAATCTGGTCTCTTGCTGAAGCATCTTTTATGTTTTACACGACTCTAAACCAGCTTAAAAGAACAAGGCAGAACTCCAGCGCCTGCCTGCCCTGCAGCTTTCAGCTCCTCTATTCAGGAATTCCAGAAACACCTATCAAGGCTCCCTGAACCACTGTCGGGGAGATCTTTAAAGCAAAATGCCACTTGTTTGCAAAAAGATTTTGTAAAGGAGAAAAGGGGGGGAAAAATCAACACGGGACCAAGAGCCAAAGAAAAAACCCTCTTCAAATCTCCCTCGCGGTGTTCCCTCTCCTACTGTAGTTACAGGGCAATAATTAGCATTGCCATGGTTACGCCGTTATTTCGCGAGGCTCGGGGACTTCCATCCTTTTAAAAAAAAAAAAAAAAAAAATCACAAAAAACAACCAAACCATCAGGTGACGGCTCTCCCGGCGCTGAGATTGGCTGGATTGGAAGAAAACAGGGGCCATGAAGTGATTTGAAAACTGGGCAGGCTCGGGGTCGTTTGCAACAGTTGGTTCCATTGAGGGGGAGCCGCGGGCCCTTTGTGCGCCCAACGCCCGCCGCCCGCGGCACGTGGCCCCCATTGTCTTTGGGGACCCCGCTTAATTGTCCCACCCCCCCCCACCCGCTCCTCTTTACAAACCTCCCATTAATCTGCCCCGAGTGACAGGCGACACACAACACACGTCCCCTCGCCATCTGGCACCCCGCGCCCTGCCAGCGCTGCCGGCCCCGGCGGCACGAACGGGGTCAGCGCTCCCGCATGGTGGAAACACAGAATCATCACATTCTGGGGGGATCAGCCCTCCTTCCCCGGCCGGATCAGCCCTCCCCGGCCGGATCAGCCCTCCCCGGCCGCATTCCCGGCCAGCCGCGGCTCCTGCCTCACCCGGGATGCACCCAGCCCGTGGGAAGGTGGGACTGCGTGTCCCGCTCAGCAGCCGCTCCAGGGACACGGACAGGGGAGAGGAAAGGGTCTGGTATCGACTGGGAAATCGCTGTCACTGTATGAGGCTCTGTTTTAAATGGATGTGAAGATGCAGTAGTATTTAATAACTAGAGAAGTGTGCAAAAGGGCTCTTTTTCCAAGTCAATGGTCTTCCCTTCCCTTCCCTTCCCTTCCCTTCCCGAGTTTACAGCTCTTTCACATTTTGAATTTCAGGTTACAGTTCTTTTAAAACCACCTCAGCCTGTTCACTACACTTCTTTTTTAAATGGATTTGCTAGTTATCAGATTAACATTCTGTTAAAATTGAGGGGAAAAGACAAATTCTATCAGAATTACATCCCTGCCCATGGCAGAGGGTTGAAACAAGATATTTAAGGTCCCTTCCAACCCAAACCATTCTGGGATTCTGTGATTCCATGACTTGATGATTCTGTGTTTCCATTATTTGATAATTCTATGATTTCATGAGTTCAAGTTTAAAAATTATTCTTCAGGCTTCCTTCAAAACCAATGTTGAGATCTCTCATGTCTTACAGAAGGTGAAATTTTGAAGAATTCCCATTGCTGCCTGGCTGAGGAGTTTTAAAAGTCTGGGGATATTCTGTAGCATAAACCCAGCACATCTCCCAGGCCACAGGCTCAATGAGTGCCCTGCTTTCAGTGAAGAAATTCTAGTTTAACTGCAAAAAAAAGAGAGAGCCAAGCACAGGAATAACCAACACTGTCATCTCCTGGGCTTCAGTCTTCCTGACCTGAAAATTGTCTGTGCCAAGACAGCTACAGATCCATAAGTACATGTTGGAATACCAGGTGGGATTGGATTCAGTTCCCCACCACCACCCTGCTCTCACTTTGGAGGATAAATTCCAGGAGGATAAACTCCAAGAGGATAAACTCCAGGAGGATAAATTCCAGGAGGACAAACTCCAGGAGTCAGAGCTCCTGCCTTTGGCTGGGTGTTCACAGCCCCTGGCACAATGGGGCACTGTGGTAAAAGCAGCCTTTCAGTGCATGTAAATGAGATAAATAGTGATAGGCTGTAATTAATGCACTGCTGAGCCCCCCCTGCTCATTCCCAGGGCTCCTGGAACAGCCACGGAGCCACTGAACCCCAGCAAGGGGAGGCTGCAGTCCCACCAGATGTGTTGAAAACGTGGTGTCGTTTTTCAGGGTGTGGTAAAATGATGCAACTCCACTTTTACCCCTCTGCTTTCAACTCTCTGCAGGAAAATATCCTGTGCTTCTGTTTCTCTCCTAGAAAGGCACCTGCAAGGATGAGAATCCAGAGGGTGCTGAGGGTTTAAAGCCCAGTTCTCCTGTGTATCCCAGGATGCTGATCCTGTGAAAAGTGCCTGGAAAACTGAGTGTGATACAGAAATGCTCCTTGGCACTGTTAGTCTCTACAATCTGCTCTGGAGTTATCTGCCCAAAATATTTATCCCATCAGGGTAATTGTATCAGGAACACCTTGGAATGAGACCCCTTTCCAGATCTGATCCTGGCAAAGTTCACCAGAGCCTGCCAGCAGCACAAAATCCCCACTCACAGCTACCTAAAGGTATCTTTACCTTTTTCACCCCACCATCAAGAGCATCCTGCTGGCACAATGTGGAATTGGAATCATTCCTGGCCTGGCCTTGCAGGAGTTTAACACCAGATCTGGATCTGAGCCTGAACTCACCAGTGGGGCTTTGCCCTCAGGCTGAGCTCAAGGTGGTTCCTCACCTTGGGAACCACTGCCAGGGGAACTATCCATGAATTATCCACCTCCAAATTGCATGGGATGGTGAACTCATGGCTGGAGACTGTAAGGATTCATCTCCTCAACCCTTCACCTCCATCTGAAACAGAGCCAGGCCAAAACCCCACAGCTGCATTTGGGATATTCCAGGGTTTTAAGTCTCACTCAATGGACAGGGTTTTTTCCCATTTTCAGCACTGCCACCTGAGTTTTTAGCCCAGGCTTAGATGACACAACTCCTCAACAGGTAGGAGCAATTGGGTGATAGGTTCTTAATTAGCTGTTTGCAATGGTTTATCCAGTCAGAGACAATTGGACAGGAAGAGTCCAAAGAAAACCTCTTCTAGAAGTGGTGTTTTCCTTTGTGTGGGATTACACAAAATCCTCAGGGCAAGCACAGAGAGTTCTTATGTGCAAGACAAGGAAAAGATTTGTATTGTGACCCTCCAGCTGTGTCCATGGTGAGAAGTGTCTACTGTTTTACTGAAGGATTCAACTTCATTTCCTTCAGCTCCTCATTCCAGCTGCTCTGCTCCTTCCCTTTATGCCCTTCCCCTCCCATTTTCCTGCCTCCCAGGTGCTTTTCCCCCCACTATTTTCTGGTTTCCACACTCACAACCAGCTGCCCCTTCCAACTTGTTTCTGCCCCAGCTCCTCTCCTGCTTTACCCAGCAGCTCCCAGAGTTTTTGGTCCATGATTCCTCCCTGAAGGCACAACACACACCCAGTCCCAAACCATCATCCCACCCCTCTCTCTGTCTTCAAGATCTCTGAGTTATTTCTGGCCTTGCTGGAAATCAGAAGAAAAATTAAGCAGCTTTCCAGGGATAAAGAGGATCCCTCCTTATCTATAACTCAAGGAACATTGCATTATCAGAACAAAAACTAGTGAGGAAAAAGCAAATATCATCATTAACCTGGCAGGTGGTGATGGTCTCCTTTCCTTGCACCATGCTGGACTCTCTGAAAATCTCCTGCAAAGGTACTTGGCACTAAGAACAGGCTACAGCTGCACTCCTGGAGCCTTTTATCCATCCCAGCTCCCCATTTCACAACCCCCATTACACCACTTTGCTGTGGGATCAGTGGAAACTGGATTACAGTGAAATGTGAATGTTTAAACCCAAGAGGAAACGAGAGGTGCACCCCCAGCCACTCATTCCCTGCTCTGCTCTAACCATCCCTAGGCTGGAATTTGCCAAATACAGCTGGGATCTGACTCTGGAACATGTTTGGTAAAAAATCCCAAACCAAACAACTCAAAAATCAGCCCTTTCACTGATGTCAGAACAAGCAGAACGTGTTGAAGCACCGGGCACTACAGGAATGTTTTATATTAAAACCAGGACCATGGTCTGACTGGGAAGCTACTTTTTCCTTGGGAATTGCTGTTCATTAGCACTGGAGCCTTGTGTAGGTGTCAGAGCAGTGTGGAGGGGATATCAGCTCTACAACCTGTCCCTGGGCAGGGCTCTCAGAACCCCCTCACTCACTGGGCCTGCAGCAGCTCCTCTTCCTGCACGTGTCAGTGGGTGCAACGAGCTGCTGAGATCCCCCAGGAATGCTGGAAAAATCCCAATTCCCTTTCTCTTTCCCTGTTTTGGCCTTTCTGAGGTAAGGGATGAGCCCCTTCTGCTCTCCCAGGACCCCGAGGTGCTGCCCCAAACCAGCCCCTCCAGCTCCGCGGGACTTGGAGAGAAGCAAAAAGCCACAAAATTTTATTCCTCCGGACCAGCACATTTCAGGAGTGCCGAGGAAACAGTTGTGCTAATCCACTTAAATCAATCCAGTTTGACTGATTCCTTGGAGGTTTCTCACTTTTTTTTTTCTTTTTTTTTTTTTTTTTTTGGGAAAGAATGAAGCAACTCCCGTGCTGGAATTCCTGGGGCACTCGGAGTCATTATCTCACTGCCTGTCAGACACGCACGGGAACGTCACGGCAATGGACACTGGCATTTTCTCCAGGAACAATTAGGGTGTTGTTAGTGATGCATTTGTAACCTTTTGTGTGCACACTCCCATCCATCCATCCATCCATCTATCCATCCATCCATCCATCCATCCATCCATCCATCCCAGGGGACAGAGGTGTCACCTCCTCTCCAGAAACCCCCAGATGTGAGAGCACAACAAATGTGCTCAAATTAGAGATTTGTCATCTTTTTCCACACTGGAATGCTGTCAGGTCTGGAATTTAGGGAGTACAGCAGTCCTGTGCTTCTTAATCTGATTTTACACTAAGCTATGGCAATATAAAGTAATGAAGGAAAAAATTGATCAGTCTAATGAGCTAATGAATATAGACTTTTTTTTTAAGAATCAAAGAGATAATTAAAATGGGGTAAAGGACAATATAATCTACTAATATATTGAATTATTAATGATTAACACCTTTTGATCAAAAATAGGTCATTTAAAGCTTAATTCCTGTTTAACATATAGAAAATGCATTGCAAGGCCTTCAAAGTTCTCCACAAGGCTTCTGTCAACTGGAAATGCATAATAACACAAAAAAATGGAGATGTGGTCCTTACACCAAATATTGTTGAATCAGACCTTAAAATAAAAATGACAGATTTCATATTTCAATTCAAAATATTGCTTGAAGGCTACAGGGCCCAGGAGCTGAAGAACCTGGATTCCCAGGAATCAGCCCATAAATTCCCTGGGAAAAGCCTGGAGCTGGCTCCTATAATTTGCACTGCTCTGTGCTGGAGCTATCATGAGCCACCACTGCATAGAAAACGTGTGGTCTGCCTGTGCTGTGATTTAAAATCAAAATACTGGCACTAAAAAATGTTAAATTATTAATTATGATTAACAGGGATGAAGTGCTAAGGGTTAAAAAATCTCGGTGTGTTAAAATTCTCTACTTTCATTCCCTTAAATGCAATATGGATTCATTAGAAATATTTGTCAGCCCCACAAGGGTGAATATATTGAATATGGTGGTATTTTCTGTAGGAAACTAAGAGAGGCAGCTGCTAAAATAATTACTTTGCATTGCAGGCAGGCAGTGACCGTGCCATAAAAACAGGCAGTGGAGGAGATCTGATGGCCCTCAATCATCTCTGTGCTGTTTTATATCCCACAGCTGCACTGCTGGGAGAGATATTTGCCTAAAATCATTTTACTGGGGTGCAAAAAGTCCTGGGATTTCACGCAGCAGCCAAAAGCAGCCAAAACCTCATCACCACCCCAAGCCACAGCAAATTTACTGCAGGTGCTTTGGAGCTGCACAATTCAAAGATCTGTTAAAATCAGATTTTTCCCACATTCCTTTTACCAAAAAATTAAAAAAAAAATTTAAAAAAATCCAAAATCCCAAGTTTTCCAGCTGTAAGCATAATCTGCCTGCAAACTGATGGGTGTCTGGGGGTTTGATCCCCTCCCTTCCCAGCCTTTCCTCCTCGCAGCGGAGCCGGGGCTCCTCCAAGTCCAACTGTCCCATTGAAAGATTCCAAATGAGACAGAAGAGTATTCTCAGCACAGCCCCAGCCTCCCACTCGCTAATTGGAGGCCATTCCCCATTTTGTGGAGCCTTGATGCTCCCCCATGGAGAACTCAGGACTGTGGGTTCCAGTCTTGGACTGTGGTGACAGCAGGAGAGTAAACAGAGCTGATAGAATTTGACAGGTCTATTCTTTTCTTAAAATCATTCAGTCTAAAAGATTTTCTTTTACATAATCCAAAGTGTTTTCTCATGAAGTAGGACAAATACTGCTCTGCATTTATGGTGCAGTTCAGATTTTATGCATTTTTATCAGAATTTGCCACTATTAAATGAGGTCAAATCATTTGTTTTAAAGCCGCGGTAAAGAAATCACAAGTGGGTGAAAAACTTTAGAGAACTGAGTTCAAAACGTTTCACAGAAGACCCAAAGCTGGTTTTTAAAAAGAGGAAAAGAAGAAAGTTATGATTTTTTTTTACTGCAGTAAGAGAAATCCTTTCTCCCCCAAAAAGCCTTTTTTTTTTTTCTGCAGCTCTGAGTTAAAGAACAGTTCTCCTCCTAAAAAAAGGGGCTTTGTTAAGGTGGTGAGTTCTGCAGGGCACTGAAGATCCAGCCTTAAATCCACATCCCCAAAAGTGCCTCTCACCCACACCCTTCCTTAAATCCCCAATAATTTCTTCACCAATATTTACGTAGCCAAGAAAAACGCCCCGAGCAAACAGTGCCTCGGTAAAGAGCAAAAGCAGAGGCACAAACCTTTTCCCCAGAGGCTGCAGGGACTAAAACAAATCCCTTGTTGAGCTGCAAGAGGCTGAGCTGCAGCCTTTGCATTTTGAATAGAGAGGGGCCAGGAGAAGAATACCTGCAGCAGCCCCAGGAAAGGTTGCAAACCCCTCAGGCTGGGAGGAGGGAGTCTCTCAACACTCGTTTTATATATATAAAAAAAAGAAATTAATTTTCTTCTGGTTTGCGTTCTGTTTTGTTGTGAGAACTGGGACGTGTTGTGTGTGTTCTGTATTTCTTGGAGCTTTGCATCATGTGACAAAATGTAACCTAGCATAACCCAGGGCTCTGTAACTCATGCAGAACCCTCCTGTAACTGCTAACAATGCTTTGGAATGATAAATGGAAGCACGGTGGTGCAGGTAAATTAAATTATGAAAGGCTCTTGGCAAAGCCAGGTTTGTTCCCACCCATATTAAAAGCCCTTTGACAGGTTGTCAGTGCTTTGGAGGGCTACACAAGTGCTTGTTTTAATTAAAAACTCCTCCAGTGTCTCTTGTTTAGTCTCCCCATGACTGCTCCATAACCATGCAAAAAGTGATCTGCAAGGGAACTTTTGAATTATTATATTTGAACGAGAATATCCTTCTGTGGCAACACTTGCACAAGACAGTTTAGAGAGAGGTCAGCCCAAGGTTTTGGAGGTGTGTTTATCAAATATAGGTTAGTATCAAAATCAGAGAGTCATAGAGTTATAGAATGATTATGGATGTAAAAGACCCCCAAGATTATCAAGCCCAGCCTTCATCCAAATGCCACCATTGTGAATACTTTAAACAGGAACGTTTCTAAATAAGGAATGCATTGTAACTGGTCATCAGCCTTAGAAGTCTTATTTAGAGTGGAGGAACAATTCAGATAGCTTAAAAAACAATGAAGAAAAAGAAGAAAAGTGGATTTCTACATGCTAAAAGGATTTTTTAGGAAGCAAGGAGGAAGCAGCAGGAGTTGGCAGCTGTGCCAGTGCAGTGCAAGTTTTTGAGACGGATAAAACCTCACCTGTACTCCTGCGAGGGGTGGTGGTTTTGCCCTGAATTCCTAACGATTCCTGACATTATGGACGGGATATCGCTCTCTATCATCTCCTGGGGAAGCAGCAGAAGGCAGCGGTCAGCAGCAGTAGCTATCCAGCACTTCAGCAGCGGCGGGAGCCACCGACCCCGCCCGAGCCCCGGCACCGGGGCACGGCACAGCCCGGCCCGGGCACCGGCACCGCCAGGTGCGCCGGTGGCACGGGGAAAGGCAGGAAAACACTTCACGGGGGATGATCCCATCCCAGAGAGGGACCCCTGAGGGAGGGACAACTACCGACAGGGCTGAGGGGGCCGGGAGCACCGAGCCAGCCGCGAGCGCTCCCGCCTTGGGCTGCTTTTATCCCCCAACCAGCATCCATCGCATTTTGGGTGAAAAAGCTGCGGGAGCTGCAGCGGTCCGAGCGCGGGGATGAGGGGAACCGGGAGACCCCAGCCCTGGACGCCCAGAAATGGAAGGGGAGCCCGGGGGAATCCCAGCACGGCTGCCCCACGGATGGAGGGAGCCTGGTGGTTCCCAACCCCGCGGATGGAAGGGGAATCCCAAATCCGGGAGAATCCCCAAACCGCTGCCCCAGGGATGGAGGGAGCCAGGGAGAACCCCAGCCCCGCACCCACGGGGATGGAGCGAGCCTGGAAAAACCCCAGCCCCGCAGCCTCGGGGGGTCAGGGGGAGAGCGGCTCCCCAAACCCGCTGCCCCGGGGATGGAAGAGCCCGGGGGTCCCCAGCATGGAGCGAGCCCTGGCATTCCCAGCCCCGCTTCCCCGGGGATGGATGGATGGATGGATGGATGGATNCTGTCCCCGGGCTGGTCCCGGGCTGTCCCCGGGCTGTCCCCGCCGCCGGTGCCGGGATGGCCACGGGAAAGGGCGCGGGAGCGGGAACGGAGCCGGGACAGCCCCGGGCAGGCAGCGCCCGGTGAGCCTCAGCGCTGCGGGAGGTGAGGGATGAGGATGGGAGGGATGAGGATGGGAGGGTTGAGGATGGGAGGGTGCTGAGGCCCTGGCACAGGGTGCCCGGAGAAGCTGTGGCTGCCCCTGGATCCCTGGAAGTGCCCGAGGCCAGGCTGGACAGGGTTTGGAGCAATCTGGAAAGAGAATCATTCATTCTGAGCACCATAAGTCTGTCTCCTCTTTCACCAGAGGCTTTCATAGCGTGGTTCAGCCATCAGAGAGTGAAGTCTGATGATAATGGTGTGAATCTGGGACAGTGTTACCTCCAAGTACCACAAAGACGTNCCGGGGGATCCCCATCCCCGCTGCCCCAGGACGAAGGAAGCCCGGGGGTCCCCATCCCCGACCCCCCACCCGGTGCTCCCTGCACCAACCTGTCGGGCGGGGCCCCGCGGCCGCCCGGAGCTCGGCGGGCGCTCGGTGCGCGGGGCCGGCGGCGGGNGAAAGAGAATCATTCATTCTGAGCACCATAAGTCTGTCTCCTCTTTCACCAGAGGCTTTCATAGCGTGGTTCAGCCATCAGAGAGTGAAGTCTGATGATAATGGTGTGAATCTGGGACAGTGTTACCTCCAAGTACCAGAAAGACGTGGATCAAACATCTGAGCCAAGGTCAAATCCCACACCAGCAGAGATCCAGCCACAGAATATTGGCTTGGACTGTCCAGGTCTTTTCTTGAGACCAGATTTTATGTCCTATGAACCCACCATCAAAAGAGGGACCAACCTGCTCTGTCAGGAAAGAGTTTGAAGTCTGTGATGACACTGGGTCCTTTGGGCTCAGCACAGCAAAGCTGAAATGTGGAAATACTCCCAGTATCCTTGCACAAGGAAAACCCACAAGATCCATGATAAATCTATTTCCTTGTGCTTGCCAGTTTAGCACAGAGTATGGAGGGGATGAAATGTGAAGACAGATCTTTTTTTCTGCTCTTAATGAGAATCTGTTCACTTTGATGAGCATCAAATCTCTCTCTGTTAATTGCTGTCAATAGAAGTGGAGATTAATCAATATTTCTATGAATCAATGCCTTTATCAGGCACCTCTGGAGAACTGAAATAAGAGGAAAAGTCACAGTACTGGCAGAGCCTCGGGCATGGAGTTTGCACAGTTGCAAGTGTTCCCTTAATTACAGGCTGCATTAATTAGCATTGGGCTGCAACTTATTAAAAGGTCATCTCAGAGTCATCACATCCTTACCTGGTAACTCAAAAAACACTTT
Organism: Hypocryptadius cinnamomeus; assembly: GCA_013400635.1. Classification (NCBI taxonomy): domain Eukaryota; kingdom Metazoa; phylum Chordata; class Aves; order Passeriformes; family Zosteropidae; genus Hypocryptadius; species Hypocryptadius cinnamomeus. The sequence continues at coordinate 13,517 of VYZP01052615.1, forward strand.
AAAGAATGCGTTCCTGTGGCTGAATATTTGCAGGAGGGGTGAGGATAAAACACGAGGTTCCCTCCAGATCTCCTTGGAGCCTGTTCAAGACATTGTGCTGAGCTTTCCCCCTGGCTGCTTTCCTTGCAGGAGCACATTCCATGCCCGAGCTGCTTTCCCCTCTCAGAAGATTTGCAAGCCTTGGAAGGGCAGGACTGCAGCAGGTGAGGAGCAAAGGGCGGCTCCTGCCCCGTTTGCTCACCTGCAGCAGGGAGGGATCAAGGGCTTAGCTCTCCAAAACCTGCAGGAGCAAGTTCCAGCAAGGAAAATTCCAGTTAATTGGTTTGGCAATGGGGGAAGTCCAACACTGCAACGGGCACTGGGAGGTTTTGGGTCCCTGTCCCTGGAGGTGCTGGGATTGGACAGGGCAGAGCTCTGAGGAGTTCATGGAGTCACAGAACACTTTGGGTTGGGAGGGACCTTAAAAAGCTCAGCTTGTTTCAGTCCCTTCCGCAGCCAGGGAGCTCCAGCTGTTCCATGTTCCATCAGGTCAGCTCCAAGCTGGAGTTACAGAACTGCAGGCTGATGGTTGGACTTTAAAAAAAATTGTTTTTTCCCCTTGCTTTTGGTGTTTCCTCACCAGTTCCTGTCAGGCTGGAGAAGTGATGCTGTCCATGGGAACAGCATGGAAAGGAATATTGGGATGCATTTTCTCCTGGTATCCATCAGCTCTGTTTCTTTCTGTGATTTAAAATACAAGAACATGAGATATGGATAATTTCTGGTTGTTTTTGTATTTATCCTTATCTCAGTTAAGGAATGGTTCAAATTCACCTGTCACAGCTGAAGTTATTTTTACAGTGAATATTAGCAGAGAAATGTGCCTAAGGTTTTTCTGTTGATCCAATTTGTCTGATTTACTTGGTGGCATGAAAAATCACATATAGCCTTTAAATTAACATTGTTCAGCAATTAACTTCTTCCTTTATTTGGACTAACAGCTTTATAGTAAACAAATAATGCAATACAACAACAGAAGTAAAATAGGGATTTGTTTTTCAAAGACATTCACTTTCTTTTGTATGAATTTCTCCTGAAATATCTTTAATTTCTATAGATTTTCTTTTAAATTGTTTCTTTTAAACTTTTGGATGGCAAATTGAATTCATTTTGCTACCAGCTGAGGTCATCATAAAACAAGTTTGGTTTATTTTCCACACTCTCCACCGCTTTAGGAGAAAAGTAGGGAAAAAAAAAAAGAAAAAAAAAAAGGCAAGAGAGAGCTGAGAAACCTTCAAAAGCAGAGATTGATGAGAATTCTGTGAAGATTTTGGTGACCAGGCTGGAAAATCAAAGTATTTCCCCCACCTCAGGCAGTTTGGGCTGGGACCTGTGGTTTTTGTGGTGAACCCAGAATGGCTGAAAAGCAGCTTCATGTTTATTCATTGTTGTTTTTTTGTGAAAGGACATCGGGGTGTCCCAACCCTGGATGTTCCTGCTCCTCATTTGGCTTTTTTTCTGATTGTGGTTTTCATCCCTCTCCTCTTGAGTACCTAAAACATGTGGGGGAAATACTGATGTGAATTTAGCTCTGAAAGCGTTTAGTGCTTCTTAGAGAGGAATCATTTCCTTGCACACTTCAAGCCAGCTTTGTTTTATAGGAAAGATTGGATTTTTGAGCTTCTCCTTTATTTACCAAATTTAATTTATCCCTCCAGTCACCTCCCTACAGAAATGAAATATTCTATTCACATTTTAAACTGCAACTTCATCACTCAGATTCTCAGTCCCTGATGAAGACGGGAATTTTACACTTCATCCCCTTTCCAGTGCCCAGATTTGGGGTGGTATCCTCACCCCCAGAAATCAAAAGCAGCTCTTCCCATCACCCACAGGCTCTTTTCCCAGGATTTGTGCATTCATATGGGAATAAAAATGTGCAAATGGATTCTGTCCAAGCCACTGGAAACAGGAAACTCTACAAGCTCCCTCCTTTTATCCCCCTGCGAAAGCACCGACCGTTTGTTTTATTTCAGGATACTGTATCCTAACAAATTATCCTTAAAAATCATTTGGTGTGAAATTGCAGATTAATCCCACCGGGCTGGGGGTTTAGCCCTCAAGTCTGGCCACTTGGGAGCACACAGATGGTGGCTGGGAGTGTGACAAAAGGCACAATCCCTGATTAGATGCATGGATGTAACGGACAGAAAGCTTTTCCTCATGGCCAAGGTGAGGAAAGCACCGGAGGTGCTGGAGCCTGGCTCCTGCTGGGAGAGCTGTCCTGGAAAATCTGCCCTGGAAAAGTTTTGCAGTGTCTCCCAAACAAAGGCAAACCTGCTCTGGCTCCCTTTAAAATCCCATTTTTGCTTCCTAATGCTGTTGCTAATTTTCTTATTCCTTTTTTTTTTTCCCATGTTGTTTTGCTTTATTGCATCTTTAGGTGGAAAACACCAACAAATGGGGATTCCTTTCAGAGTCTGGCAGCCTCTTGTTCCCAAAATTAATTCTGTCTATCCCACAGGGAAAATGTTGTCCTGCTTGTGAAGTGCTGGAAGTCTGGCCTGGAAGAAATTAATCTTTATCCTTGTGAAATGACATTGCTGCCCTGCACAGCCCTGAAATTCCAACTGCCAGCTGAGCTACTGTCTGATTTTAATGTGAAATTGTTCTTACTTAGGAACAGAATCCGTTGTGCTGCTTGTTCCTGGTGGGAATTCAGGTGTGTGGGTGCAATGCTCCATCCCTGGCAGTGCCCAAGGCCAGGCTGGGTGGGGCTCTGAGCAGCCTGGGATAGTGGAAGGTGTCCCTGCCCATGGCAGGAGTGGAACAAGAGGAGATTTAAGTCTCTTCCAACCCAAACCTCTCTGGCATTCCATGATTTGCCTGGAAAAATGGGCCTGGGGCTTTTAAATGCCCCAGAAATGCAACAGGAATCCTGCAGAGGCAGGGTTGTTTGTGCTTTAAGAGCTGGCAGAACCCCAAACCCAACCCACAAAGACACACAAAGCCTGACAATATATTTATTATTTAGCCAGTTAAACCTAAGCTTAGCACAATTTTTACATCTGTGAGTGCACTACAAGAATATTTTGCACTGATTTATGTCTAGGCTGGGGCAAAATGAGTTTATAGGTGCTATAATTGTGCAGTGGTTATTGTGTACAATAATATGAAGCAATGAAATTAGAACAAATCTGTTAGAGTTAATACTTTTATTTTGCATTTAGAGGATGAAAAGAAATACTTCTGAAATGATATTTTTTACCAAAACCAGAGGGCTATCAATATGCTGTTGGCTGATGGATGTAACTTCTAATTTAGTTTGTCATTGGAAGAGACAACTTCAGCCCCAGAGCACACAAAATTGTCACTTTTGATCTCTTTATTGCTCTTTTGTAGCCTGTGGTTTATTTACAGCTGAGGAACCTTGCAGAGAATCCTGTGTAGGTCTCACCTATTCCTTCATCATAGTAATTAACTTTTCCTTAATTAATATCCCTCATTGTTTCAGCAAATCCCCATGGATTGTGTCATGCAGATAATGGCAATCAGTGTTTTTTCTGTCTCTGTGCTCACATGAAGTTTTTTGTCTAAATAGGTGAAAAGGAAAGAAGAAAAAAAGGAGATTTTGAAGCTCTTTGCATCCATCTTTGGGCAAATGCACAACTTTTGGTTGTAGAAGCAATGAATGTTGAGTGACTAGAGAAATATTTTGGGAAATTCATCCCTGAGGGCTCAGTTGGCCTCAGCTGCAGGCACAGCTCATGAAAAACCCAACCAGCTGCTGCACCCTGAGCTGGAGCCCAACTTTCAGAGAGCCCGTTCTGCTTCCCAGCGAGGGAATTCCATTGGCACAGGGACAGGGATGGTCTGAGGAGCCCAGTCTGGCCATGGTTAAATTGATATTTCTTACACAAAACCACAGAGAGTGCCAAAGTCTGGTTTGGGACTGGAAATGTTGCAGAGCTCAAAATTCCTGATGGCATCAGGGTTATTGGGCGTGGCTGGAGATGCTCAAGGAGAACATTCTTCAGGGTTTGTGGAGAAGTGTTAATAACAAACACACGGGTTTTTTACTTGGTTTTTATTTCTGCAGTATTTTCAGTGTATCACAGACACATTTTATCTCAAATAAAAAACAGCACCCACAGGATGTCAGAGTAACATCCAAATGTGAACAGCCCAAATTCAGCCCAAATCCTTTCAGAAGGGACAGAAGGTTTGATTTCCATTTTCTTCCTGGTTTCTGTAAATGTTTGGTGAATATTGGTCCTACCCATGCATCATCCCTCAGAAAAGAGGGATATCACCCTTCTTTCCTGCCAGGTGCTCCAGAATATTGGGTGTTTTCAGGGATTCCAGTTTTTGAGGATTTGTGTAACTGTTCCTGTGTGGAAGCATCCATCAGAATCCAGCAGTGACCATTCCTTTGGAGCCAGTGAGCAAAGAGAAGCCTGTGAGTATTTTTCTGAGGTTTTAAAGAGTGAAAAGTTAAGATCCCTTCTCTTAATAAGGCCATCACCAAATTAACACACCCAAGAAATCATCAGCTCCATTATGAGCAGCTTCTCCTGCTCCCTCAGCAGCTCTGCCCTCACCAAGCCCATGATTTAGTGAATATTGTTTCCTGCTTCCATGACACACAAGTCTAATTAAACCATTTCTGCACCTTCCCTGGCCATAACTCTTCATTCCAGTAATTAGAAGACACCCCAGTACAGAACACGCTGCTTCATCAGCTTTTAGGCTACGAGACTTAAAACTAACATTTTCAAAAGCATTTCATGGTTTGAAAGAATGGTCAATTAACCTTCAGTTTCCTGGGGGGAACCCTGCAAAGAACTGTCAACAGTTCAGTTTGGAGAGATTTGCCCAGTGACCTACGAGGCCACGAAGTTCAGCAATGCATGGAACGGTGTCATCATGGATTTGTTCCCTGGGTTACTGTCACAAGAGAATAAACTGATTTTTCTGCTACAGTAACAAGTGACCAAGGGGCGACTGAATGACCTTGGTGCTTCCCTGGGCTCCTGGGCAAAACCAGGGCCACTCAGCAGGAAAAACCCCCTGGTATCTTCAGGATGAATTATGTGTCTCTTTCTCTTCCTCCCCATAAGGTTCTTTTTTAATCAGAGGAGCCCCGGGGGTGGGGATTCCTTGGCTGCCTGCTGGGTTTCTTTGTATTTGGAATTCTCTGCAAACGGCAGCGTAAGATAAACGTCTGATTCTCGTGGTGGTGACAGCCTTCAGATTTAAGTGATAGCAACATCTCAGTCTTTATAGCAAATTAAGGGTTTTCTGTGGAGCAGTGGGATGCACCTGCTGGAGGAACCTTCTGAGCCTTCTGGAGAGGCCTCACCATGAAGTTGATTTTATTGTGAGATTCCAAAGGAAACAAGAGTCTGCTCCTGGCCATTGAAGGTAAAACAATCTCTGGCTTCATGAGGGAGTCAGAATTAGCCGCAGAATTAGCCAAAAATAATGTAGGATTTGATATTTGGAAATTCGAATCTTGAAATTTTGAAATTCAAAATTTGAATCTTTGGCTTTGCTTTTACTTCAATAAAAACAGTAAAAACACTTTATTTGCTCTGTAAACACAGGGGTTTACTACCATTTCAGAAGCTACATGGAAAATTTGATTTTATTTTCTTCTACTCATCATCAAAACATTTTCCCTGGCCAACCTTACAAATCCCTAGATTGAATCTGATTTTCCTGGCTTTTCTCATTTTGCCACACCCATGACACACAAGGTCAGGGTCGTTGCTCCATGGCTGGAACTGTCTCTAGTACAGTTTAAAACATTTCAGTTGATTTTATGTAGTGCTCCAAACTTAAAATTTTAAGATATGAAGTAATCAGGAGGATTTTATTAAGGACACACATCCTTGTACTTAGAGAATCCCAGAATGGTTTGGGTTGGAAGGGATCCTAAACCTCATCCAGTTCCACACCCTGCCATGGGCAGGGAACCTTCCACTATCCCAGGTTGCTCCAAGCCTGGTCCAGCCTGGCCTTGGACACTTCCAGGCGTGGGGCATTGTACTCACACACCTGAATTCCCACCAGGAGCTCAGCCCTGAATCCTAGGAGCAGTTTTTGTACTGAGCTCCAATATCAGAATTCTCCAAATCCCAAGTGCTGCATGACAGGAGCTGGATATCCTTCAGAGGAAATGGAAACATCTCTAAAGGGATTTTTTAAAACTAGATCACACCAAAGGGTGGTGATTGAAACTGACTCCCTGTTTTTCTGAGTTTTGCACAGCTGCAGAGCTGTGGCTCAGGCTCCCAAGCTCTTCCTGCCTGTGCTGATTCCCATTGGGGCAGCTCAGGAAGGTTTCCCCCAGACCTGGGGTGAGGGTCTGTCAGAGCCTTCAAACCTGATAAAACCCTGCAGGAAGGGAATAACGTTGATCCTGTGTATTGCCAGTGACACTTTGCTGTGTTTCAGCAGTGACACATTTGTCATTCTGTGTCCCCTCCTGAGGTTCTTGGTGAGCGAGAAGGGAAAAAGAAGAAACAACATCTCTAATCAGAAATTTGACCATTTTTTTCAGAACAGCTGGGGAGAAGCTCACACCCTGAGCTGCTCTTTCCCTCCTCAGAAGCCCCAGAGCAGAGATTTAAATTCAAAGCATGACTCTGCAGGCTGGGCTGCACAGGGGGGAGGGGAGCAGGGATGAGGAGCCGCGGGCACGGTGCACGAGCGGCGTTGGACATTCAGAGATGTCATTAGATTAAAAAAGTGTCTTCCCACACAAACAAAAGGAGAAGCTGGGTAGGAGCATCAGGATTATCCAACACGAGCTCCAGAGGCACTGCTGGGACAAGGACAAGGACAGGGTCCTGTTCCTGCAGTGCCTGGAGTGTGGACACATGGAATGTCCCACACGAGCCCTGGGTTTGTGTCTCCCTCCCCACTCAGGATCAATTACTCATCCAAAATGACAGCCACTCTCTGGTGACCAAGAGTTGTCACCCATTTGAGCTTCCTCAGGGGTGAATGGTTTTGCTTCTGAGCTGCTCTGACTGCTCTGCTGCGTTTTCAGAAGGAAAAGTTGGCACATTTTTCCAGTTTTTGTTGCCCGAAGCAATCAATTCATCACACAGAACACTGTGAGAAATGGATTTGTAGAGAGGTTTTAGGGTTTTCTATCAAACCCTAAAATGGATTTGTAAAGAGGTTTTAGGGTTTTCTATCAAACCCTAAAATGGATTTGTAAAGAGGTTTTAGGGTTTTCTATCAAACCCTAAAATGGATTTGTAAAGAGGTTTTAGGGTTTTCTACCAAACACTAGAAACTCTCTACAAATCCACTTCCCACAGAACGCCTTGCTTGGTTTCTTATTACATTCTTACTTCAACACTTTGATTTCTTTCTACATCCAAATCATCATTGCAGATGGTTGTTTTTTATAGATAGAAGCTGAGTGGTTTTGCTACAGTTTTTTGCCTCAGGAGAGTATTGATCCTGCTGAACTCCTTGGGATATGAAGTTGGGCCTTTCTTTTTCGAGTTCCCCTTCAGCCCTGCCAAACAGCTTTAACCTTTATTTGTCCTATATTTGGTTTCAGGATGGGCACTTTAATGCTCAGATGAATTTCGATATAGGGGGATGTAACAGGAAAAACAACAACAACAACAAAAAAAGAATCTGTTGGGGTTATTCATGTGCTTTTGGATTTGATTTACTTCCTACTTCCTTATTTAATAACCAGGTTCCTTAAGACTCCTTAAGCTTGACTGACCCGTGTTTTGTTGGCAGGTCTATTCCACTGACCCCTGCCAAGACCCCTGCCCCAGTTCGTCTATCAGACAAAAATGAATCTATTCCAGGAACTATCACTTCCCATTATCTCTAATTAAGCCTGACAGTTGGAGACAGGCCTCATTATTTTTAATTGGGCCCTATAGTTCTAGAGTTAAATTAAACACAATTTAATGCAGATAGCTCATCTACATCGCTATGACAGAGTCAAATTGTATTTTAAGTTTCATGGAACAACAGGGTTTGTTTGCAGGCTTTGTTTTTTTTGCAGAGTGTTGCTGCTTTGAGCTCTGAGCTGTGTAAAACCTGCCTGGGGTATGAGGACACTCCTGTTAATTAGAACCTGACCTGGCCCTGCACCTGTTGGACCTTTTCTCTACACTTTTATACCAAAAATCCAAACGTGGGCCCAGGGTGGTGATGAAAAACTCTTTAATCAGCTCAGACTGCCTGTGAGAGCTTCACATGCTTCAGGTAGTTTTAAACAGATTTGCAGGGGTGTCATGCAAACAGAGAAACTGCTGAAAGTTTCCCCCAAATTCCTGTGGGAAGTTTTATTCAGAATTTAAAGGGAAGATTCCTCTCAATACCTCAACATGGCCATTTTTACTGTTCCATTCACAGCTTTTTTCTGCCACAAAGCAACATTTTTGTCACTATCAGGTGGGGCTTTTCTGTGAAGACACCTCTGGATAAAGATGGAATTGAACCATCCTGTTGCTGTAAATATTACAAATGTTCATGTCTTGGCTTTTCTTAGGGAAGGAACATTCCAGTCCGTGCTGAGGAAGGAGTTGTCTCACCCTTCTGGTGGTTTTCAGCCACACAGGAGTTGGAAAATCAGTCTGGTAAATCATTCCCTGTGCTCTTTCTTTGAGTCAGCTGCAAGACCAAGTCATTTGTTATTGAATCTTTAACTTTGGCAGAGTTCTCAAAGCAGTTAATCCCTCACAAAACTCTTTGGATTACTCATGGAACCAAGATTCCTAATTACAGAAGTCTTCAATTAAATATTGGATTTTCCTTTGCACAGGTGAGGTTAAAAACTCATTTCAAAGGGCATTTCCTTTGATATATTTTTATTTTCTGTACTTTCCTCTTCAGCTTTGCTTGAAGGTCAAATAAACAAACTACAGCACTTCTCCCATGAGAAGTTACACATCCAAAGTGTCTTGAAGAATCCAAGATAAGAATCCTTCCGTTTGGAACAGTGGGATCTCCACTCTTCTTAGGGGTTTGGGTAGTTGACATTAGTAATTACATACTGTATGTTTAATTAACAGACAATCATGGAAACTCTATGACATCAGGCCTGGAGGCTGGGATTGTCCTGGAGAAAATGAGCAAGGATTACCCAATGTTTGTCCAGTCCCTGCTCCTTCCCAACTGCTCTCCTTGGTGTCAGCCACCCTTCCCAGCCCAAGCTCAGTCGTGCCTCCCTTCTCCTGCTGCCTCTGGATCAGGGAATTCCTGCAGCTTGGAGAAGCTCCTGGATGAGCCCTTTGCTGCCAGTCCGTGCTGGATCTCCAGCTTTTCTCCTGGCATTGCTTTTACTGCACACAGAGGCTATCACTTCTGCTGGGAGAGCAAAAATATCTCCAAAAATAGCACCAAAACAGTGCTTTTATTTCAGCCCAACCACTCACTTGGGAGTTGATGTGATGGAACCTCTGGGGATGATTTTCCATGCCCACTACCAGCCTGGAAATGCTATTCCAGCCAGACAGCACCAACTGCATGTACTTCCCAGCTCTTCCACTCATTAGGTGTTTTTGTTGGCTTTATCCTGGCTGGCAGAACCCCTCTCCTTCCCTGGCCTGCAGGATGTGACCCTAAAATCCCAGGAGATCCAAGGGCTCTGTCATGTGCTCTTGTCCTTTTGACTGAACTTGGAGAGAAAAGGCCTTTGTCCAGCCTGTGGGCAGTGAGCAGCACACTCCCAAAAATACAGCCCAGATTTAGTGACCTGTGTGAGGAGTGAGCCTGAAAGGGATTTATGACAGCTTTCCATGCCTCTGTATATCAGTATTTGGGATTTATCACAGTTTTCCATGCCTCTGTATATCAGTATTTGGGATTTATCACAGCTTTCCATGCCTCTGTACATCAGTATTTGGGATTTATCACAGCTTTCCATGCCTCTGTATATCAGTATTTGGGATTTATCACAGCTTTCCATGCCTCTGTATATCAGTATTTGGGATTTATCACAGCTTTCCATGATCCCATGGGTCTAAATTTGGGATTTTTATGCCTCTTGCACATCAGCATTTAGGCCTTGCTGGGAATATTCCCTGCAGCCACGCCAGGGAGAGGAAGGATTGTCATCCTTCAATGGTCAGCCACGTTGTGGACGTGGAGTTGAAGTTTTGGGGATGTGTTTTTGTGGGAAGATTGTGGTGAGGGAGACTGGAGTGGTTTGGATGCTGGGTTTTATGCCTGCACTTGTTCTGTACAGTATTTTTTGGGAAAATTCACACCAGAGCTAAAGGCTTTCAGTGTCCCCCCTTCTGTTGCTGAGTTAACAAAACTATTACTCCCATATTTGTTGTAGTAATTAACTTCTATGAGTTCTAGCTACACATTGCTGGCTCCATGAAGTTTTCCTGTTAGGAAGAAACTTTAAATCCTCATCCTGAGAAATCCACCACAATTTCAAGTGCAGAGAAGGATTTGTTCATTTTAAGAGGAGTTCACATTTCCCTGATTCCTTGTTTGGCTTGTGAATATGAACTTTTAATGGGATAAATTCATGATTTGATGGCCTGTGCAACACCACCTTGGTGCTACATGAATCTCATGGATTATTATGGCTGTGCTGGATTAATCCCAGAATCACTGAGGGTGGAAAAGACCTCCCAGACCATCCAGTCCAACCTGTGATTGTTCCCCACCTTGTTTGGGCTTTAAGTGCAATGTAAAAATCTCAAATTCCAACCTTACAATGGCAGAATTTCCTCATGTGTGGCTGTTCTGTTCCAGAGGTGCAGCAGGGTTTGGAGAGGCTCATGGAGAGCAGATTGTGGTTTTCATGGATTTTACCAGGATCAAATTATCTCCTGTTCCCTCTGTGCTGTTTTGGGGTGTTTTTTGGGTTTTTTTGTCTGTTTTGTTTTTGTTTCCTCTCAACCGGCTTGAGAAAGAATGTGGGTTAGAAACAAAAGATGTCGAGGATTTAATTTAGCCAGACAAAAAATACTCTTTTCAAATGTTAAAACAGGCTGAAAGAGGGGTCTGAGGGCTGGTTTGAAAGGACAGGACTTTGTTCCCAGTGCTGTTCCCAGCAGTGATGGGAGACACTCGGATCCTGAGCTGATGGATCTGCCTCCTGACACTCCTGGCCTGCTAACCTGCTTTATTCTTTAATTAATATACACATTTATATTCTATAATTCACTGGCCAGCTTGCTGGAGAAGAGCTTAAAAAATGAAAACAAAAATATTTGGGAATTTTTACCAGCAGTAGAGTGCTATTTATTACTTGGGATGTTTGGAATTACTGAGATCAGGGGTGAATAATTGATAATCATTTTAACCCAAGCAAGAATTCCATTAAATATGAACAAGAGGAGGCTGGGCACGTGGTAAAGGATTTCTCTTTCCCTTTTGACTGCAACCAATCCCTTTGGATCTGGTCACTGAGGACACCTGGCAATGAAATGGGTGTGTGAAAGAGGAGGAAACCAGATATTATGTTACTTAAAAGTCATTCATCATGTCACAGGAAGGCAGGAATCTGAACTCCTGCAATAAATAATCGCTGAAGGTGATCTCTGCACACAAAGGAGCTGTGACAGGGAGCCACTGCCAGCTGCTGAAATGTCCCTCTGACAGCAGGCCAGGAGCTGGGGCTGTGCTGGAGAGAAGACATGGGAGAACAGGACACAGGGAAATGATTTCCTGCATCCCATGAGCTGTCCATAGAAATGAGCAGGTTGTGGTTTTCATCTATTTTACCAGGATCAAGTGATCTCCTGTTCCCTCTGTGTTGTTTTGGGGTGTTGGTTTTTTGGGGTTTTTTTTTTGTCTGCTTTGTTTTTGTTTCCTCTCAACCAGCTGGAGAAGGAATGTGAGTTAGAACAAAAGATTTTGCTGGAGGAAAGCAGGATTCTGGGTTCCAGTCTCAAGCCTGAGTTGCAAGGAGTGTTTGAAGAGCTCCATGTGTCCATCACAACACCCTGGCTCCAGCTACAAAGTTGTCATTTTGCATTTGTCAGCAAAGAACAACATTTGTGTCTCTCTTTTAATTCCTTTTAATTTGGTTTTTCTGTGCTTTCTTCATGGAAAGGGTGGTCAGGGACTGGCAGGGGCTGCCCAGGGAGGTTTGGAGCCCCCATCCCTGGAGGTGTCCAAGGGAGGAGTGGATGTGGCACCCAGTGCTCTGGGCTGGGGACAAGGTCAGGATCAGGTTGGACTCAATCTTGGATGTCTTTCCCAACCCAAATGATTCTGCAATTCCCACTCTGTGCAAAGCAATTCCCTGAGTAATCCCCACTGATGGCATGGAAAGATCTCCTTGGGATTTTATTTTAGCTGGTGGCAACTTCCATTTATAATTTGTGAGAACTAATGTGTGAGAGAGAACAGAGCTGTTCTGGTGGACAGGGTAACACTTTCTTGGCATGTCCAGCAGTCCAGGTGGACAAGGGATGTCCATGGCACATCCAGGAATCCAGGCCAGCTCATTGAAAAGATCCTCCTTGTCCCTGTAACCAGACAGGGACGCTGGGATTTTCTGTCAGCAAAAGAAGGGATTGGGAGGGATAAATTGGACTTACCTGGAGAGTCTGAGTGGCCATGAGCACCCTTTGTTTTCCATTTCTTGTAACTCTCAGTGACACCCTCAGCTCTGCTCCAACAAATCCCTGAATTAATGAGTTTTCCTCAGTGTTTCTGCCCCAAAGTCAGTAACACACATTTATATGCTTTCCATCTCTGTATCACACCATCTCATATTATATTAATTTCTCTATTTTCCTCTCCCTTTTCCTGGAAGGTGCCCAGGATCTAAACTGAGTGGCTTGGCAGTGTTAACATGCATTTCCCAGCTCATCCCTGCGATTTTTACCCTAAAGCTTTGGTGCTGCTCATTCCTGTAAGTGCTCCCTGCCCACTGCTCCGAGTTCAAACACCCACAGCAATATCCCCATGCCTCAGAGGCACCAGGGAATGAATGGGATAAATCCTGAGAGAATCTAATGAATATTTTCCCTGTTGAAGCAGCTGTAGGAATGGCTCAGAGCTCGGGGTGTAGTTTTTCACCAGCTGATGCTGAGTGAGGCTGGCGAGGTGCAGGTGGAGCAGCCTCTCCCAGATCTGGTTACAGCATGCCAGGACCCTGGGGAGGAAAAAGGGAGTGTTCAATATCTGCATGGGAGAGTGGGGCCCTCATCCTCCACAAGAGCTTTATTCCAATTCCTTCAGGGTAATCTGTGCCTGCCCTGAGCCCTGTCCCAGTGAGGTGGGGAGATCCCAAAGGCTGCAGCAATGCAGGGAAGCTGCTAAAATTGCCTCTGTGAGCTGGAATCACATGAAAAATTCATGTGGAGTCTTAGCACCTGCTCCTCCTTTGTGGGATATCTGCACTGTTAATTTTTAAGCATGTCTTAGCCTGGGGAAGGGAGATCCTATAACCAGGGGAATATACATTATTAACCTTAAGGCTCCCAGCTCGAGGCAGCTCCTGCAGCCTCAGCCACTGTGGGTCCTGAAGGAGCAGCTGAGCACCCACCACCTGCTCTGTGGTGGCATCAAACTGGGATGGCTCCAGCTCAATACACCCAAAAGATGCCCTCCATAATTTGGGTAGTTTGTAATTAACACAGAACGCTCACCCTGACTCCTCAAGGATCCCAGGTGCAACCTAATCTGGAGGAAGATACAGTTTCTAGTTCTTATCTTGGAAAAGTGGCCACTAAGTGGATGCAAGTGCCATAGGCCCAAGTCCCTGGTCCCAGTAAATTATTAAAGGTGCTCAATTGGGGTGAGGACGTCGTCCCTGCCCGGCTGCCCAGAGTTCTGAGGGACCTTACCCAGGTTCAAAGCCCCTGGTGAATGGTTTCCCTGGAATAATTGGTAACAGCAGCCAGGATGGACACCCAGGTAACTTAAATTATTGTGGCTCTAGTGGGAGATGCATTAACAGGGAGATTTATTCCATGGGGTATGTCCTGCAGAGGGGTGGAACTGGGGGGTTTTTAAGGTCCCTTCCAACCCAATCACTTGGGGATTTTAAGACTTCTATTATCTGTATTACTGTGTATTTGAGTGGTGCATTTCTATAGGTTAAATGATGGGATAATGATCTGAAAATTATATTTTTATAAAGCACACAACTGATGCAATTCAGTCACAAATATCACGACTTGTTTCCCAAACTTCCCGGTGCAGAAATATAATTGAGTTTATCCTGGACAATCTTTTCCTGGGGTAAGAACAACTTTTCTCCTCGATTCTTGTGTGCTCCTAAAGGCTCCCTTTCCTTCTCTGCTGGCTAATGGCATTTCTGGACTTCAACACAGAAATATCTTGGAAGCTGGGACTGGGATGACACCTCACTTGAATTGTAATGAAATCTTGACAGAGGAGATGACAGATGGAACTCCATGATCAATCCAGCTACTTTTTTATTTTTTCCAAGAAGATACTAAAATGGGAAGGTTTATAACAAATTATAATTAAGGTGCAGGTTTCTTGGTTTCTGCTGATGAGTTTCTCTCATCATGGACTTTAGGAAAACTTCCAGGAGAAATTCAGCAGTACTGCACCACTAACATGGATGCAGGCTGGTTTCTTAAACAATCCAGTTCAATTTTCCTAAATGCTCCCGAGGTTCTGGAGCTGGGCTCTTTGGACAGAGGTCACAGTTTTGGTGTGGTGCTCTGCAATCTGCATCAAATCCCTTCACAAAACCTGGGCATGGCTTTTGCAGGACAAACATCCATAACCTTGACATTCTCTGTCCAGAGCTGCCTCCTAAAGAACTGGATGAGGCTGAAATTCCTGTGGTCTCCTCGGCAAACATTCCACCTGCTGCAAATAACCTGGTTAATCCTTGGTTAATTTATTGGGCATTGGTGTGGTGAGACCTGCTCAGAGGCAAGAGGCTCCCTGGGCATCTTCTGTCCTCCTGTGCCCGTGGAAAAGCGTGGTGGGACACGGAGCCCAGGCTCAGCCCAGGAAGGTCAGTCCTGCAGCAGCACTGGGGCTGCAAGTGCTGGAAAAGCTTCCCAGGGAGCTGCTCCCTGGGCTGGAAAGAGGCAGGAGGAGGGGAAGCCCTGCAGCTGGGGGGGCTGGAGGGAAGGAAGGAGTGACTCTGAGGCACTGGGAGAGGAGCTGCAGCCAAGGTGGTCAGCTGGGAGCAGAGCAGGAGCCGGGTGCCTCAGGGCAGATGGCAGAGCTGGATGCAGAGGCCAAGGAGAAGGAAGGAAATTATTTCCAGAGAGAAGGTGGCAGAGGCAGAGCGTGACAGGCTGAGGCAGAGAGAGAAATACAGTGACCGAAGGCAAGGGAGGATTTAATTTTTAATTAGCCACAATGAATTCCTTCCACATCTGAAGTCTGGTGAGAACACGGAGTGAAAGGTGGGTTTGCTTTGGTGGGTCCCATCAGAGAGGGAGGCAAAGGGGTCTCTCAGGGAGCTGAAGTCCTGAGGGCTGAGCTCGGAGCTGCTGGGGGTGTCTGGCTGTGGGACAATCCTGGGAAATCCCTGGAGTTTTCCTTGTTGCAGCATGGATGGGATTTTTACTCTGCCTGTGGAGCTGCTCTGTGCATGGTCTGGCTGAGTAGGGGTGGTGGATCCCCCTGCTCAATGACCCAAAATTCAGCAGCAGAAGGGTCCATCCACAGGGGTGAGGACTTTGCCACTGAGGCTTGGAGCTGATAGAAAAACGAGGGAATTTCTTTTCACTCATGGTTGCAGGAGGCTCAAAAAGAACTCCTCCTTAGCAAGCCTTGAGTTTGGAGGGGCCTTTTTCCCCCTCAGATGGGACTCCCTGTCTGGCTATTTACTGTATTAATGACACGAGGCAGAATTCCAGCAAACAGGATGAGCACATTCATTACTGGGGTAATTTGGGATAATTACTGGGATAATTGTTCTGCTGCGGAGCCGGGACATGGGCAGATCACTGGCTGCAGGATCTGCCTTCTCCTTTCTCCTCACTTCCCTGCTTTCCTCCCTCATCCTCTCTTTGCTCCTCATCCAGCAGCAGGGAAATTCTCAGCCTGACTGCCAGGATAATTTCCATTCCCTGTAAATAGTCCTCAGTGAGGAATTCTTCCAGGGAAGTCTCACAAAGGCGACACATCCCTTCCCTCCAAAGCGCTCCTGTGTTATTTTTAATAGGTAAAACATTTCCATCTAAATCACTGCAGTTATTTCTACTTCCTCATACAACATTTAGCTGTAAGTATAAAAAAAAAATTATTCATAAAGAATTATGAGACTCTTTAAAAGAAACTTGTTAATTTTAGGTACATTTAAATTTCAAGACGAGGAATAGCAACATTTTCTGATTCAAACATGCACCTAAATCCAATAAAATGTGGCTATTCTGACCCATTTAACAGGTTTTCCCTGTTTCAGAGGATTACCTTTCCCTTTGTCAGCCATCCAGAAGCCATTTAGGAATCGGCTGAGTCCCCTGTGCCTCCACCTGCTCTGCCCTGCCCTCCACCCCACATGGAACGAGTAATTTTGTGCTTCAGAAGATGTGGGGGGATTAATTTTTCCTCTTTCCTTCTTGGCTTGCCTTAAGCTGCCTTTTTGTAGCAATGTGGAAAAGTGGGGTAAGTTCAGAGCTCTTCCTTAGGTTTTATGGGAATTTCTGGGTAATGGCAAACTGGGACCTGACTGGGAGCAGTGGTTGTTGTCCTTCTCCAAGGAACAGAGGGAGAAGTTTTGGAGTATTTTGGAGAGAATGGTGGGACCAAAGGAGGAGGGAAGGAGCTGACTTTCACCTATATGAAAAAAAGGGATTTTTTTCTGATCGGTGGAGAGAGGGGCTGCCAACACCAGAGCCTGCGACTGCCTGAGGAATCTTGATGCTTACTTAAACCCAAACCCAGAGGAGCTGCCCTTAGGTGACCCTGATGGGTGGGTCCTGCTACACTTGGAATGCTGGAGTTGGTTCTTTTTTTAGAACCAACCTGGGTGCTCTCAGAGGGGGTCACTGTGGCTCTTCATTTCCCTCCTCTGTCCCTGTGGCTGTAACAAGCCAAGAGCAGAGTGTTCCCTTTCCCTTCCCTTGATGATCCATCCTTGATGAATGGTGATCCATCCTTGATGGATGATCACAGAGCCAACAACCAGGCCCTTCCCACTCTCAAAAATATTTCTGGTGCACTGCAAGCTACCTTGAGGGGTAAGAAAGGGATGTTTTTGAAGAGAAGATAAATTATTTCCTTTACAGACATTCCTGTATTGAGACTCTTTGCTGGTTAGAGCTGCAGGTCTGGTCTGGTGCCCCTCTCCCAGGTGGGGACCAGGGGCTCTCGTGTGGCTTCGGGTGGCAGTTCCCAGAGTGAAACACTGCTGTGGCCTCTGATAATGTCTCTGTGCATGACTTCTGAATTTAAAACTTGTTACTGAAGTGCTTTGTGTGCTAGGGGTCCAGGGAAAGGCAGATGAAGATGTTTCCTGGAGGAGTTTGGAGGAGGTTTTTGCTCTTTACTCCCGTCATGGCTGCATCTCCAGGCTCAGCTGAAATCCTGCCCTGCCAATAAATCCTCAGCCAGACCATGAGCCCTTCCAGCCTCTTTGCTGCCCCTCTGGCTCCTCCCACCCAAAACTGCAGCCCTGGCACTGCTGTCCCCTCAACCCTGACAGAGCAGAGCCACAGCAAGGCCTGTCCTAAATCACAGAGAGCTTTGGGTGACCTTGGCTGCAGTTCCTGAATCAGACCTTGTGTTTCAGCCTCTGCAAGTCTCTGCTGTGTAGATGTTATGGAAGCAGCCCCTGACTTATGGGGGGCTCTTATGGAGGATATAAAACTGGTTTTTGCTGTGGGAACTGGAGTTGTACTCTTGGTTTGGGCTGGGATTTGTTGTCCCAGGTGTCATTTGTCTCATCTGCTCTCAGTTCTGATGCTGGCTCGCACAGGCAGCTCCTTTCTGCTGCCTGGCGCCCGAAGGGTTTGGTCTTTGGGGGGTGTTAGAACACTCCTGGGGGAGATGGGATCCCAATCCCTGCTTTATCAGTGGCCTTCTTGCTGTGTCCATAAATGTGATTTTGGGGCAGTTTTCCTCTGGTTTTCTGTTCTGTCTTGAAGGCTTGTAGACACCCTGGAGGTATCTTCAACTTGGAATACATTAATTTACTGTGGTTAAATACTCCTCTCCCTGTACCTTAGGGACTGTCAGATACTCCAGGACCATCCTTCTTTTTCCTAGACATTGAATCAATCTGCCTTGCTGTATTCCCAGGATTTTTAACTCTGAATTTTAGTTTTTCAGCTGGAAATCCTGTGCTCTGTCAGCTGGGGAATGCCCTGGAGCATAAGGAGGTTAGCTGTGGAGTTTATCAGTAATTGATGTTTTCTAATAAACCATCCTGTTCTGCAATTAATAAGGATTCAGGATTCATTAAAGAGCTGTCTCTGGTCAGTAAATCCAAGCATGAAGAAAACTGAAATTTAGATCTATAAGCCAACAACTGAGAGACTGAGCACTTCACTGTCTGTGCTCTGGCCTGACAGGATTTGAGCTGGGTTTTACCTGGTCCTAAATTTCCCAAGGGAGGTGGAATTGCTGCTGCTCTCCTCGCTCATCCAACGTGTCTGGGGTGCAGGGATGAGCACAGAGTTTTGGGCAGCATCTCTGTGCGTGTGAAACAAGCTGAGACAGCAAAAGGGCCCTTCCTATGAGGGAAAAAAAATCTCTAAAGAAATGCTTTATGCTCTAAGTCAGGTGCCTGAACGCTTGGCTGCCTGCTGTAACCTGGGAGCACTGATACAAACTGGGAATTCTGAAGCATTTGCCTAACCTGGGCCGGGCTTGCTGGCACCCACCCAAAATCCGAGCTGCTCGCATTAACCTGACAGGCCATTGTTTTATTGAAGCTGACGTGGTGAATGGGGCTCTTTTTGCTGATATTCTTTACCTGTCTCGTTGTGTTAAAGTGGGGAGCGCTGGGGGCAGGTGGGCCCGGGCCCAGGCCCCGCTCGCAGGCCTCGGAGTGCCCGGCGCGGCCGATGGGGACCCCATGGCACAAGAAAGAGTTGCTAAGAACAAATCTCTATTGTTCCCCGTCATCTTTAAATGAGTGTCAAAGTAGGCAGGGGGGCTTTGACCGTTAACCGCACAATTTAGCCGGCCCCTTGTGTCCGGCAGCCCCCTCCGCCTTGGAGCTCCTGGGATGAGAAAAGGCGGCCTCAGCCCCTTCTAAATGGGCCAACTCTTCTCCTTTGTGTGCAGACTGCCCAGTGTGAAATCCGCAGTGACGTTAAATGTTTTCTAATGAATAATTACTGAAAGGAAATGGAGGAATATATGTGTCATGGATTGTAGCGCGTTAAAATGTTTTCTTTTGGGCACAAAAATGTTGTCCTTCAGCAGCGCCGCGATTGTTTCAGGGAGCCTTTTGTGGGGGTTTGGATTCTCAATGGATTATCTGTGAGCGCTCGCTTTTCCAATAGGAATCAAAAGGGTCCTTTGGCAAACTAATGTTTTTCAAAATGGCAGCCATGAAGCCCATTTAGTATTTAAAGTTTGGGGTTTAAAGAAATGTTTGAACTCGGGAGATTTTCTCACTTTTTTTCTTTCTTTTGATTTATGAAAGTGAAGTGGTTCACCTCGACCTCTCCTCTATTGAGAAAGACAGACAGTCACCCTTTAACAAGTCTATAGCAGACCATGCCCTGGAGACAGACAAGAGGCCTTAGGAACTCTTGGCGTTTCCCTGGGCTGTTGATTAACCTTAAAACCCTCTTATTCTGTATTCTTTTGAAAAGAAATTAGGTTACAATGTGTAAATTTTTCCACAGTATAATTGTATTTATGAATTCTCCTGCCTCGAGGAGCGTGTACAGTAGTGCCAGACAGTCCAAGTGCCTCCCTGCACACACAAAATATCCCTTTTCCATAGATGCTGCATTCCCAAGCATGGTCCATGTTCAGCATTCCAGTTCTGTTAGAAATCTGAATGAGGTTTCCAGAGATCTGTGAAAAGTCTCAGTGAAATATCTAAAAATCATCTTGTTTTGTTGGCTTTGCTGTGATGGGACGAGCGTAACTTGGTCCTGTGGTGGAATCTGCTCTGCTTTAATCCCTTTTTTATGGGCTTCTCATTTATCTGAAAACTAAGCCGAGCAGATGAATTCTCAGGAGCCACTCCAAGGTTTCCTCAGGAGGGGGAAAGTATTCCCACTGCCCTGGGCTGGCTGTTCTTCCTGGGTGGGGATGTGTCACCCCAAGTCCTGCTGCCAAGATCTGACACTCTGAATTTCCTTTGGGGACAATTGGATGAGTCTTGACTGCTCCTGGAGCAGACACGGGGCATCCCTACGGAGCGCTGGAGTCCTGACCCCGAGGTCACGGCCGGAGGAAGATCCAGGATTGCTGGGATGTGGCCGTGCTCCCCTGCTGACCCTGCCAAGTGCCTCTGGCAGAACATCTTCCTTTTCCATTCTCCGTGGTCACGGCCCCTTGGGCCAATTCCTCCAGAGAGCCGAGGGTGGAGCAGAGCTGAGGGGTTCCTTGTTGTGATCCCTGCAGCCCAGGACTCCTAATGAGCGAATTCCTGGAGCACACGAGGGGAGCAGGATGGGTCAGGGAGCTGCTGCCTCTCTCAGTAAAGGAGTATTTCCAAAACAGAGCTCCCACGTTCCTGAGGGAATGTGTGTTAACAGTGCTGCTCCCAGCTCAGCTGTGCTGGGCAAGCCTGACACTCCATTTTAAATCTTGTGTCCATTTTAAATCTTGTGTCCATTTTAAATCTTGTGTCCATTTTAAATCTTGTGTCCATTTTGAATCTTGTGTCTATTTTAAATCTCATGTCTATTTTTTATCTCGTGTCTCTTTTGAACCAGATGACTCCAGGGATGTTCACTTACGGCACTTTCCCATGACACCACTTTTGTATGCTTTTATCTCAGAGCTGTAACTGCAGAGAACAGGGAAAAATAACAAGTTTGGTGTCCCAGAAATTTCCAGGATGCCGAAGCGGTGTCAGTGGGGTTTAGGCTGGATATCAGGGAAAGGTTCTTCCCCCAGAGGGTGCTGGGCACTGACCAGGTTCCCCAAGGAATGGGCACAGCCCTGAGGCTGCCAGAGCTCCAGAATTTGGACACCACTCCCAGGGATGCACAGGGTGGGATTGTTGGGGTGTCTGTGCAGGGTCAGGAGTGGATGATGATCCCTGTGGTTTCTTCCAGCTCAGGATATTCCATGATTCTGTGGTGCCAGGTTGAGACAGGGCTGAACAAACAGGCCAAACTGGGCTTTAGGATTTCTGTGTCCAGCCTTAGATAAGGCTTGAAGTGTTGGAGGGAGAGGGAGAAGGAGAAGTTCTTTGCAGAGATCAAAACAGAAATGTGCTCTGGGTGGGAAAAATTAACTTTCTGTTACCAAAACTTGTTTCTGTTACCAAACCCTGATTCTGTTGGGAAACAGAGGGGTCTAAACAACCTGGCTGATAAACAGGTGCTTTTCCCACTTCTCTGTGAAAATGTGCCTTATTGAGGTTTTTTTCATTTTAAGTTTTGAAGGGTTTTGTTTATCCCCAGTATTTATTAGCTGAGGATAAATCAGAAATGCCTTTGCCTGGCTCATGCTCTGAGGCACGAGGGGTCCTGTGGCACAGGAAGGGCTCTCCCATTTCTGGAGAACCTGATCCTGCCATGAGTCCCTTTAGGAGCTCCTCATCCAGAAAGGTGGGGCTTGGGTGGGAAACTGCCTAAATACAGAGCTCATCATTAATGGAAGGATTATCTGGAGAATGGAGAGGTCGCTTGGTGCTGCTTATTTCCCAAATGGATGGGTTTTGTCGTGTTGGAAATTGGGGAAATCTCTTGTTGTTGCTGTTTTTGACAGCTGGGCAGAGGCAGGAAGAGCTGGCACCAAGTGGGAGTTGGTGTCCAGGAGGAGAATAATTTTTGAGTGGAGAAAACTGCCTGTTGCATATGAAAAAAA
>VYZP01052615.1:35448-65298 GCA_013400635.1 Hypocryptadius cinnamomeus
AGAGAGAGAGAGAAGGAAAATCTATAGAAACTGCGACTTAAACTGGGTTTTGCAGTGACCTCTAGTGGGAGCCGAGCCGGGAGCTGTGGGAAGGAGCCGAGGAGTGATGGGATGTATTTTGTACCCGGATTTGCCCAAATTGCCCATCAGGAAGGTCAGAGCGCATCGGTTCATCCCCAGAGTCAGCCGTGGGTGTTTTGGTGAGAGGCAGAACCTCCTGGAGCTGCTGCCGGCGGCTCCCGGGGCTCGGTGCTGACAGCTCTTGGATAATTCATTAAAGAGGGAGGATGGCTCAGCCCTGCCCAAGGAGGGAGCAGCAAAGAGCCCGACACACGATCCTGGGTGTCCGTGGGACTCAATTCCAGCCCCGGGAACCCTGTGGAAGCAGCAAGGGCTGGACAAGGAGGTGAGGGGAGGGTGGAGGTGAAGCAGGACTCAGGTGTGACATAGAACCACCTCGGGATTTGCAGGGTGGTGGAAGGGAAATCCGGCAGCTCCGGGATGGTTTGGGGTGTGGAGGATCCTTAAGGAGATTTTCTGCTGTTGGTGGCCCCAATAAAGCTGGATCTGTTGGGTTGGACCTTTTGGTGCAGTTCCCTGTGTGGGTGGGAGCTATGAGGCTTTCAAAGGTCCACGGGGTGAGCTGGTGCCCACCTGAGGCTCTCACCTGCGTGGTTTGGGCTTTTCCAGTGCTTCCAAAATAGCTGTGATCCTCCTCCCCCCTGCACCCTCATCTCTTCTGTTCTATGGCTTTAAACCAAAGAAACATCAATGGAGCATCAATTGAAAAACGAAGTTTTGATCCTCTGGTGAAGATAAGCAATAATTTTGCAAAGTTTCTTTCTGTTTTTTAAACAGAAAGATCTTGACAGATCTTGCTTCAAAGTGGTTCAAACTTTGTCAAAGGAACTGGCCTGTTCTGTCTGACTCTTTCTCAGGAGCTGCAGAGCTCAGGAATTTGTGCTGTGATCCCACAGAGTTCCTTGCAGTTTCCCTGTTGACGGACAAATCCCTGTGGGAAAAGCAAAACCCTTCATTGTAGTGAGGGAGAGGTTTTCTGATAAAGCTCGTGTCTTTAGGAGAGAAAGAAATCTCCTGGCTCCTGAGTGATGAGGGAAGGGAAATAATCCTTTAAAAGAGCAGTGTCTTGCTGGGCTCACGTGCACTGATGAGTCCTGAGGCATCTCTTATTCAAGCACAAAACTTGCGGTGAACTTCCAGAAATGGCTGGAGACAGGGCACTAAAGGGTGCTGGCATCATAAAATTATCAGCACCAGCAAAATACTGAGAAAATCTGGGCACAAAATAGCCCAGAAAAGAGTTCAGGAGTTTTGTCCGGTGGGGAGCAGTGTCATTTACTCATTAACATACACGTGAGAGAAGTGGGTTAAGGAAACATGAGCAGGGCAGATGCTGAGGGGGTCAGGCTGATCCTTTCCTGTTTCCCAGCTGGGAGAGAAAGGAAAAGTGGCTTTTCCTGAGAGCTCTGTCAGAAGGAAAATAATAAAAATAATAAGTTATTGTTAATTATATTATTATTATATTATTAGTAGTATTAGTATTTTCTCTCTCCTCCTTCCATGTTCCTCCCTGAACTGGCAGTGGGGTCTGTCCAGGTGTTGTTTTGAGAAGCAAAAATCATCCTGTATTTTGTCTTTCAAACCAATGGAGCCTGAGCTAAGGACAGGCACAACAAATGGATGAGAGTGGTCACATGCAGGGGAGGGGGAAAAAAGGATATTAATATTAAAAGGAAAAAGTAGGGAACTTTCTGACAGAAAAGTGATCACAATCAGGTCACGCTCTGGCTAAGGAAAAATGAGGAATTCTGTATCCTGGGGCTGGGGACAGTCAGCAAAGCAAAAAATGGCATTCCTTGTGTGTGAAGTGAGTGCAGGTCTGATTTATTTATTTTTTATTTAAATAATCTGCTTTCAGGGGATTTTTCTCTCTGGAGTGTTGTGGTCCTGTTGCTGCTGAGCATAAATCTCAAAACTCAGCTCACTCTTAAAGAGACAAAGGCAAAGAACAGGCTGGACTAAAATGAGAATAACCCTAAAATTTCTGTTTAAGAACTGATTTTCCTGAGTTTGCCACAGTCATAAAGGATATTGTGTGTTTGTGTCCTTTGCTCTTCATTTTATGCAACCCTGCTCCCAAATCCACCGAGCCCCAATATCCACCAGTGCCTGCAGGCTCATCCCAAAATCCTCCCCCCGGAGTCAGGGCTTGCCAGAGCTCAGCAGGAACATTCAATTTGGTGCCTATTGCCAATTGGCAAAGATTCTGCTTTGGAAAAATCAAAATTAAATTAGAAAAGGGGGCAGAACCTGACGTGGCCCTGCACAAACAGAGCATTTTAGTCCTATTAGTGCTTGGTGAAAACCTTACACACAACCACAGCGTCCCCTTGAGCAGTGGAGCAGCAAAATGGGACAAGCCAATGTCCCCAAGGGCAGGAGGAGAACAGCAAAGGTGCTGGGCTGGTGAGCACAGCCTGGAGCTGCTCTGGCTGCTCAGCCACGTTCCTCCTCTAATTGTCCAAGCCTGGAACCCTCCAAGGGAGCTCACTCCAAGGTGATTTACTCCAAGGTAAGGTGCTCCAACTGTACTGAATTCATTTCTGTCCATTTATGCCTTAGGACAGGAATTTGTCTCTGAACTGGGTAATCCTGGTGTCTGTAAAAACAAAAGGAAACCCTGAAAACCCAGCTTTAGCACAATATTACCATAATATGTGTGATGTAGACATAATTTGTCATACCATAATGTGTATGAAATATTTTTTTATTTGCTAGCATGAAATTAGCAGCTTGGTTTAAGTAAATAAAAAGCACAGTTTATTTTTATATCCTGGGAATTGAGCTTGACCCTCAGCAGTGAGAATTTCCCAGATAAATTCAATTTCTACCATAAAGAATGAGAAATGCAGGGTGCAAGAGGATTTGGTTGTGTCAGGGACAGCCTTTTTTGCATCTCTCAGCCTTTGGAGAAGGATGGGAGATGCTGGGCAGGGTTTAACCATCCCCAAGTCCTCTCTGATCAGTTTTATCAGCAGTGGCTGTGCCTCTCACTGGCGTGTGGGGACATCTGCTGCCAGCACTGAAAGCTGACTTGGAGCTGCTGCTGGGAAGCACTGGGAATCACATTCTTGTGCAGGGTGGTGCTGTGGGAGTCATCTTTTTTGCCTACAAGTCAAACCCCTCACAGCCTTTTCCAGGGATTCTCCATTTTCATGCCTAGATCTGTACAAAGGAGAAAAACTAAGGGTTTTTCTGGTGCCTTCCACTGCTTATTCCAACTTTCTACCTGGAAAATTCTGTCTAGACTGAGTTACTGATTGTTCAGGTCCCAACTGCATCTCCAGGGCTGGGTTTGTCTCAGTTTTTATGGAAACTGGGATCTTCTTTCCTGCTCACAGCAGCGAGTCTGGGACATCTGGACTGGGAAGAGCTTGGATGGAATTGCCATCCTTGGACAAGGAATAATGCTTGGACATCCTAGGAATAATGATCTCCTGGCATTACCTGTGCAAGGCTGATTTTTTTCCCTGGGAAGGGCCCTCTCTGCCCCCTCCTGACCCTGCACCCCACAACCTTTGTGTTGTAGAAGGAGGAGGTGGACGAGAACGGCGACGCCAACATGGAAGGGGCTCTGATAGCCCGGGACAAGGTCGGGGTGCAGGATTTTGTCCTTCTGGATTCCCACACCAGTGAGGCTGCTTTCCTCAACAACCTTCGCAAGCGCTACCAGGAGAACCTCATCTATGTAAGTGTCCCTGAGGTGGCCTTGTGGCTGCTGGGGTATCCCTGAGGTGGCCTTGTGGCTGCTGGGATGTCCCTGAGGTGGCTTTGTGGATGCTGGGATGGCTGCCCCATCCTTGGAAGTGTCCAAGGGTATCCCTGAGGTGGCCTTGTGGCTGCTGGGATGTCCCTGAGATGGCCTTGTGGCTGCTGGGATGTCCCTGAGGTGGCTTTGTGGCTGCTGGGATGTCCCTGAGGTGGCTTTGTGGCTGCTGGGATGTCCCTGAGGTGGCTTTGTGGATGCTGGGATGTCCCTGAGGTGGCCTTGTGGCTGCTGGGGTATCCCTGAGGTGGCCTTGTGGCTGCTGGGATGTCCCTGAGGTGGCTTTGTGGCTGCTGGGATGTCCCTGAGATGGCCTTGTGGCTGCTGGGATGTCCCTGAGGTGGCTTTGTGGCTGCTGGGATGTCCCTGAGGTGGCTTTGTGGCTGCTGGGATGTCCCTGAGGTGGCCTTGCTGGCCAGGTCCAGGAGGAAGAGCTGAGTATCCTCTGTGTATCTAACAAGGTGTTGGTAGTGCCCAGCAGAGTGATCACTCAGGAGTAAATTTATCTGCTTGAACTGGTGAAAATAAATCTCAGCTTGCTCTGAGTTGCCTTGCAAAGCTTTAAAGGATGTGCAGTAAATAGGAAGGGAATGGAAAAGGGAACACTGTGGTTGAAGGAAGGCAGGACAGGGTTTGTCTGGGAAGGGCTGAGGAATTTATGTTGTGTTGTGTTAACTTTAGTAGGAAAAGGGTCCTGGAAGCACCAAGGGATCCCAAATCCTTGCATTTGAATTGTCAAGCTCTGAGTTTGCTCTATGGTTCAGCTTTGCTCGTAACCAAGGGGATTTTGGAAGAAGTTTGGTAGCAGTTTGGGAAGAGTTCTGCTTGGTTGGTCTGGCTCTCCCATAACAAGCTCTGTACCAGCTTTGGCATTTGTTTGTGCATGATGTCCTGAGGCACTTGGCTCCTCCTTTGGGATTTTGTGGTGGAGCAGGTGTCCCTTGGCTGCTCCTTTGGGATTTTGTGGTGGAGCAGGTGTCTTTTGGCTCCTCCTTTGGGATTTTGGGGTGGAGCAGGTGTCTTTTGGCTCCTCCTTTGGGATTTTGGGGTGGAGCAGGTGTCCCTTGGCTCCTCCTTTGGGATTTTGGGGTGGAGCAGGTGTCCCACCGAGCTCTCTCTCCCTGCAGACCTACATTGGTTCTCTCCTCGTGTCTGTGAACCCCTACCAGGAGCTGGACATTTACACAGTGTCTCAGATGCAGCTTTATCGGGGTGTGAACTTCTTTGAGCTGCCTCCACACCTGTGAGTGTTCCCATGGCATCTCTGTGGGTATTCCTAATTTGGGATTTCCCTGTAATGCTCTACTGCCACCACGGGGGGTATCCACAGTCACTAGGCCTGGCTTTTACTGTCAGGCCTTGAGTCAGGCTCAGGTTTTGAGCCCAGCTTTGGCAGTGGATGTCCCTGCCCAGAATGAGATGATCCCTGCCATCCCTTCCGACCCATTTTGGGATTCCATCACTGTGTCCAACACTTGTAAAATTAAACCAGGAGTAAAAACTCTTGGAAACCTTTGCTATTCCTCCTCCTGTGCCATTCCTAATGGATGTTCCCCCTCCTGTGCCTGTCCCAGCTATGCCATAGCTGACAACGCCTACAGGGTGATGTGCAGTGAGTACAACAACCACTTCATCCTCATCTCTGGGGAGAGTGGGGCTGGCAAGACAGAGGCATCCAAGAAGATCCTGCAGTACTATGCAGTCACCTGTCCCACCACGGAGCAGCTCCAGACTGTCCGGGACCGGCTCCTGCTCTCCAACCCCGTCCTCGAGGTGAGAAACCAAAAGAGGACCAAAAATGCAGAGGGGTTGGAGTTGGTGGCCTCACTGCTCGAGGATTCCCTGTAAATCTGCAGCCCTGAGCAAGAATGGCTAATATTGGCACAGCCTCTGAAAGAATATTTGGGATTTAATATCATTTAATGTTCGAAAATTTAAATTTGGCGGTTTGATTTGAGGATGGCTGGAAGAAATATAAGAAAATACAAGAAAACTGCACTGTGCAGCAGTTCCTTGGGGCCTCAGTTATAGGTTAGATAAGAAAAATCAGTAATTGGTTTACCTGAATTCCACTTTAAAGCTATGAAAATGCATTAGTTTGTATTTCTTTAATCCCACTAAATTCAGTGGGACTTGGCTGAAGCAGCAAGTCTTGGTTACTTGGTGCCAGTGAGGTGAGAAGTGACTTTCCCTCTCTGCTTACCCCCAGGCTTTTGGGAATGCAAAAACCCTGCGCAACGACAACTCCAGCAGATTTGGGAAGTACATGGATATCCAGTTTGATTTTAAGGTGAGAACAAACTCAGTGGAGCGCTGGGGAAAGGAGCTGTGTCTGAGAAACCTCCTGGATGCTGAGCAGGCAGCCCAGGATTTATTAATTCTTACCCTGCACATTTCTGACCCTGTTTTTGCAGACCTTGCATTTTGCAGGTGAGGTCACTGGTTATCCATCCTGGAAACTTCCAGCCTTGCTGGCAATCCTGGCAGTGCTCCACAGAAAGCTGAAAGACAGTTTTAAAGCTCAGGTTACTTGTACAGGATAGCAAATTCTTGTACTGTTGCTGGCCACTCTTAAACAAAAGGTGGCAGATAAATGACAGCAGAATTTGGCTTTTCCTGAGCCTATTCCTCATTCCTGGGAGTAAAGAAACAGCAATCATGGGGATCATTGATCTGCCTGCTTTGCTCTGCCAGGGAGCTCCAGTGGGAGGGCACATCCTCAGCTACCTGATTGAGAAATCCCGAGTTGTCCACCAAAACCACGGAGAGAGGAATTTCCATATTTTCTACCAGCTGCTGGAGGGGGGAGACAAGGATCTGCTCTGCTGGCTCGGGCTGGAGCGCAACCCCCAGAAGTACACGTACCTCATCCAGGTCTGTGGGGGCTGCAGCTGCTCTGTGGCTCATCAGGAATTGTAGGGATGGAAAATGCAGCTTGGGCAGAAGGTATTCTTACCCAAAAAATAAAGGATGGCTGGAACATCAAGCTCTGCACAGCTTCAGCCAATTTGTGGTGATGCTCTCCACACTCAGGGGTTTGATTTATTTGAGGTTTCCAGTATAAACTGAAAGATTTGATCAAAGGAGCCATGCTCAGGATTAATAACAGTGATAAAACTCACTGAGGGAACTGGAAATCAAACCAGTGTGCCCAGAAATATCTGTGTTTGCTGATAATAAAAGTTCTTTACCAATTAATTGTATTAATTCATCTTTCCTTTGCTGCCTAGGGTCGATGTGCCAAAGTGTTTTCTATCAATGACAAGAATGACTGGAAAATAGTCCGGAAAGCTTTTTCCATCATTGACTTTGCTGAAAAAGATATTGAGGTACTGCTGGTTAAAAGGGGCTGAGCAAAGGGATTTCAGAGAGGAAGGCACTGCTCTTTTCCTCAAGTGATGGGAGCAGCTGTGGAGAGGGATGAAAAGTGGAACAGGACACACTTTGGGTGGTCAGGACTGGAGGGGCTGACAAGAAACATGGAGAGGGACTTTGGACAAGGGTCTAGGGTGACAGGACAAAGGGGAATGACTTCCTACTGCCACACAGTAGGTTTGGATTAGATATTGGGAAGAAATTGGGTCCCTGGCACAGGTTGCCCAGAGAAGCTGTGGCTGCCCCATCCTTGGAAGTGTCCAAGGATGGATGGGGTTTGGAGCAGCCTGGGGCAGTGGAAGGTGTCTCTGCCCTGGCAGGGGTGGAACTTAATGATCTCTAAGTTCCTTTCCACCCCAAACCACTCTGGGATTCCATGATTCAGTGGGATTGAGGGAGTGGGTGGTGAAGAGCATGATGCCAGTGGTGGTACTGCATCCTCTGGTTCTCTTCCTTCAGCCCAGCCAAAATTCTGTTAATTAATGGCAGGAAAGATCAGTACCACCCCACAGGGCTGTGAGAAGCCATGTTCTAATGGAATATCTCCCATTATCAGCATCTATTTGGAATCGTTGCCACTGTCCTGCACCTTGGGAACATCCAGTTTGAGGAGGACAGCAATGGCCACGCCATCATCCGCGACGGCTCCCAGATCAAGTGGATTTCCAAGGTGCCTCTGCCCAGATGGGGTCAGAATTCCCAGTGCTAGGAGGAAAACCTGAACCTTGCTGGGATTTTCTTATTGGTACAAAATATTTATTCCCAAGAGCACAAGGATAACTCTAAAAATGCCCAGCTGTTGTTGTAAACCACTTCGAGTTTTCTCCCTGCAATTTCCTGATTTCCTGTGGCTCCAAGATGGGGGTGGCTGGGGAGGGGCTGGGGATTGTGCCCTGCTGATCACACAGTGCTGCTTATTTAATCAGGGACCTGTGGCTGTGCTCTGAGTGCAGATATTTCTCTCCCTGCAGCTCCTGGGTGCTCACCTGTCCATCCTGCAGGAAGCTCTCACCCACAGGAAGATCGAAGCCAGATCCGAGGAGGTACCAGGGAGTTCTGTGTAGTCCCAGATTAATCTGGGAGACCCCCAGCTGGGGGGTGGGTGAGGAGCCAATTCTAAGTGTAAACCAGATCCCTCTGACTGTCCCTCTCCTCCTCCACTTCCCTTTCTTCCAGCCTGAGATGTTAAACTAAAATATATTGGAGTTTTATTGCTGAACAAGGCAGGAGCTGTTAAAAAACTGGAACAGAGACTTGTATTTGAGCCAAAAAATTTCCCCTTGCCCAGGCCACGGTGCTTCCTGGGAAACTGGGCTGCACAAACAGAGAAAAACACTGATAAAAAAACACTCTTTGAACATTTTATATTTTTATTTTAATAATATAGAAGTAAAATGAGGTCAGAATATTTTCCTGCTTCATCTAAATTAATACTCACCAAAATGTAGTGCCCCAAACCTGCTGGCAGGTGGGGATACACCAGACTGAAGGAACACTGGTGGAAAATAAAGCTGTAGGGAAAATCAGGGAATTCCAGAGTGGTTTGGGTTGGAAAGGACCTTAAATGATCCCATTCTAACCCCCTGCAGGAATACTGCAGTCCAGGGGTGGCTGTGCTGTGCTGTAGGACAATGTGGCTGCTTCTCTAAGCCACAGATGTGGGGCAGAAGTTTGGGCAGAACTGGCTGGGCAGAAGTTTGCTCCGATCCCCCGTGGTGTTCATCCTCTCTGGAATATCTTTATTTCCAGGTGCTCAGCCCACTGAACGTGGATCTGGCATTCTATGCCCGGGATGCTGTAGCAAAAGCAATTTATGGAAGGACTTTCACATGGCTGGTCAACAAAATCAATGGCTCTCTTGCCAACAAGGTTGGTTTTTTGTCTGGGGTCCTGAATGCTCCTAAAATGCTGAGCAGTTTCTCCAGAGAGGCCCCACAACCCTCATCACCAAATATCTGGGATGTTGGATAATTGCTGCTGGGACATGCCCCAGCCCTGAGCTGGAAAACCCTTTAGTTACTCCCTGTTAAAGAGTTTTAGCAGTTCATTACCTGCCTTAAAGTGGCTTCTCCACTGAGATTTCTCTGAAAGAGCAAGTTTGAAGTTCAGGTGAGAGCAGCCACCTGCAGGGGAGGAGCAATGGCAGATCAGGGTTTTTTTGACAGGACTCGACTCAGAAAACAGTTATTGGCCTGCTGGATATTTATGGCTTTGAAGTGCTGGACACAAACAGGTAAGGGCTGTTCCTGGGATTTGGGGTGACCTGGAGGTACAGGACATTCCTGCATGAATTTTTGAGAGTGCCCTCAGCTCAGTACAGGGCACTAAAACCTGAGTGCAGGGTTTGCTGGACCCCAGGAAAAGCTTTGCCTTGGGCTGTGGTGCAACAGTGTGGGAGCAAGGGGTGGACTTGTTTGTGTGGGAATGGGGGGTTTGGTCCATGTAAAAATGGGGAATTTGGTCGCTGTGGGAATGGGGGCTTGGTCTCTGTATGGGAATGGGTGGTTTAGTCCATGGAGGAAGAAGCAAAACTGCCCCTGGATCACATCAAACCTGCTGCTCATTTAACCTCCCTGAAGTTTTGAGCAGTTCTGCATTAATTACTGCAATGAGAAGCTGCAGCAGCTGCTGATTGAGATGACCCTGAAGGCAGAGCAGGAGGAATATGAACTGGAAGGCATTGAGGTAAATTGTATTTCCCCCTCCCTTTTCCCTTTGAACTGCCATTACACTGAATGCTTTTGATCACCAATGTGAAAGTCATCCTGCTTTTTTAGATTGTTATTTTTCCCATGGGAAGTGTAGGATTTGCAGGGTCTCTTTCTGTAGCCCTTTTGAAGTGCAATTTAACCCAGATTTAATTGACATAATTTAAGGAAGAAGTAGAACCTTCCCCAAAACTCAGATGCTCAGCAGTGGCAATGTCCCTAGAGAATGAGGGATTCCAGCAGTGTAAAACATGGGAAGATGTACAGGATTTATGTAGAGAACAAGAGGATGGTGTGGGCTGCTGGAAGCAGGAGAACTCTGGAGGGGATCATGGATCACTGTGCTGTCACCTTTTCCCTCAGTGGGTCCTAATTCACACCACTCATTTTAGTGGAATCTGAGGCTGCATTTTATTTAAGTTCCAAAGAACTTTAAAAATTGCAAAGAAAAGGTCTTCCTCTAAAACGGTTCTTCCTTTTTCCCTTTTCCAGTGGGAACCAATCCCATATTTTAACAACAAAATAATCTGTGACTTGGTTGAGCAGAAGCACAAAGGAATAATTTCCATCTTGGTAAGAACAGAGTTTGTACTAAATTAAAATGCAGGCCTGTGCCTGGCTCTAATGGTTCTTAATCACATTTTCCCCTCTGATTATGGGGTGGGTCTGTGTTATCCAGAACACAAACTCAGATTCCTGTAACAAACACCCAGAGGGTGAGGCAGAGGATCTGGTTTCGGGGGGAGTTAAAGGTGGGGGATGTTCTGCTTCCCCTGCAATGGAGCTTTGGGTTTTTGGGGCAAAGTTGTCCTAAATGCTGTTGAGGGGGGAATATGAGCTCAGAGCAGCTCTGATCCAGTGCCTGCTGTTCCAGGATGAGGAGTGTTTACGGCCTGGGGAAGCGACAGATTTGAGCTTCTTGGAAAAGCTGGAGGAGAAAGTAGGAGACCATGCCCACTTCGTGACGTATGCATTTACCCTCTGTATCCTATCCCAGAGCCTTCCCATCCCAAATCCATGCCAGGGCTGGGGAGGGATCAATCTCTGCCTTGTCCCAGAGGGAATCAAAGAGCCCATCCAGTGTCTGATGTTGGAAATCTCCACTGGTGGATCCGGGGTGCTGGGAGGTGTGAGCAGGGCTCTGTCTCTTCACTGCTCTGATGCTGAGCTCTGAGTCTGTCATTCCACACCAAAATTAGGGGCACCTGGGATTTGGCCCAGGATTTTAGCTCAGGAAGGTTAAGTGGCTTTGGCCATAGGTGGCTTTGGTCCCCAGGGACTCCAGGGGAAGCTGAAGATGCTGTGACAAGGAGCCAAATACCTGAGGCTGGGAGGGAAATGTAAATATTTACACCCATCTTGTTCTATGTGAGCTTGGAGTACGAAGAGGAGAGAAAATGCTCATGCTCCTCTCCCCCAGATGAGTGACATTTTGGTTCATACTCCATTTGGAGGGGGTTTGGATCCCGTTTTGGTGGCAGCTGAGCGCGTTGGCGCCGGGCTGTGCTGGCACTTCCCTGCAGAAGCTGCTGAAGGGCTGTGACAAGTCATCAATTGAGAGTCACAGTGCTGAGCTGTCACTGTTCCTGCAGCTCTGAACTCCACCACAGCCAAGTGGAAAATTTGTAGCCAACTTCCTTGTCACCACAATGTGCCTTAATGCTGTTCTGCCTGATTAAAAGCTTTAAATAGAAGTGCTGGAGCTACTTCCACGGGATCTGCTCTTGGAAGGAGCTTTGGTACACGAATGTGCTGTTGTGACACTCAGCTCTGCTGTTTGTGACTGCTTACAAAGCTGAAACTTCAACTGTGAAGTTGCTCTTTTTTTTCTTGTTTGGGTTTTTTTTTTTTTTTTCTTCTTGTTTGGTTCTTTTTTTTCTCCCCAGGAATCTTTGCTTTCTGAAATATTCTGCTATTCTCAAACATTTGGAATTCCTCCTTTGTGTTTGGGTTCTTGCTCTAGGGCAAGATATCTGAAATCCTTTCCCCCCTGGGTTTGCTTCAGGGTTGAGGGAGCTGGTGGTTTTTTCCCCCACATAAGCAGTAAAAATGTATTTAAATGGATGTTATGGGAAGAAATATAAATACTTCTGGAATGGGTGATCACTGCCAAATGGCCAGGAGTAGATCCCAGGTACCCTGAGCAGTTTGTGGGAGCTGCCAGCAGGGACAGACGATGGTTTGCTCAAGGGCCATAACTCTGCAGTCAGGGCCCCATCAATAGGATCAAACACCACATTTCCAGCTGTCCCCCAGCTGTGCCTGTCCCCCAGCTGAGGGAATCTCTTTGCTGCTCTTTCTCCTGGTGTTCTGTTGGCTTTTCCCCTGGCAGGCGCAAGCTGGCGGATCAGAAGACACGGAAATCCATCGACTGGGTGGATTTCCGCCTCCTCCACTACGCAGGAGAGGTCACCTACTGTGCTGTGGGTGAGTGAGAATGGCCAGGCTGGAGCTCCTGAGCTCCTAAACTGCTGTGGGTGATGGTGACTTGATGGGAAGAGGAATTTCAAAATGCTTGCCCTCTGCAGGCACTGACCTGGAAGTCTTAAATGTGGCTGCAGTGAGAATTTTGAGGATGTGAATGTTCCTGTTTTCTTTTCTATTTTCTTTTAATTCAATTTTTTTTTTTTTTCAGGATTTCTGGAGAAGAATAATGATCTGCTGTACAGAAACCTGAAGGAGGTAAGCACAAAAAAAGGGATGCTGCTCATTTACATCACCTGCTTGGTGTAGGAGATTTATTTACTCTCTTTTGTAGCAAACAAAAACATCCTTTTCTCTTTAGCACTGATATTTGGGCATCTCTGTGCATGTTCTCAGGGCTGTACTGCTCCCTGGAGGAGTGGAAGGGCTGCTCAATAGAGCAACTTTTATCTCCTCCTGTTTTAGGTGCTGTGCAACTCCAAGAACAACATCATCAGGGATTGTTTCCTCCTGTCAGAGCTGGACAACAGGAGGAGACCAGAGACTGTGAGTTCTGTCTTTAGTCTTAATTCTGAATATCAACTCAACTCCCCAGGCCTTGGTTTAATTACTGATCCCTTCCTCAGTCCTGATGGCCATAAACTAAAACACAATATAAACTAAAACACAACAAGTCCTGCCTCGACCTGAGGAAGAGCTTTCCATGGAGCTGCCCAGGGAGGGCCTGGAGTCATTCCAAACCCACCTGGACACATTCCTCTGTGTCACTTGCTTTGGGTGACCCTGCCTTGGTAGGAGGTTGGACTGAGTGATCTCCAGAGGGCCCTTCCCACCCTATAAATTGTGGGATTTTGGGATTCCTGCACTTGGTAGATGTTTTTTCTGCCATCCACCCCTGAGAGCTCCCTGGCAGAGGAACAGGGGTTCTGCTGATATGGCAGCCAGCAAAGTGACATCCCACAGCACATCCCCCAAGGAGCAGGGGGCTCTGAAGGGCTGCCTGGTGTGTCCAGCTGCATGACCAGGGCTCAGATGCTCCAGCTCAGCACTGAACAACTGACCACGCTCCAAAAACTCCAGGCTACCAATGCACCATCAGCTTTTGCTTCCAGGTTTAAGCTGGATGCAGGGAGTCGATTTCCCTTCCTGCAGGGAAGAGTTCTGGAGCTCAGGAAGTCCTTTTGATGCTGTCTTAGGTTGCAACCCAGTTCAAGAACAGCCTGACGAGTCTGATTGAGATCCTGATGTCCAAGGAGCCCTCGTACATCCGCTGCATCAAACCCAATGAGAACAAGGAGCCTGGTAAGGCTGGGCCTGAAGGCTCTGCTGAGTCCAAGGAATGGACAGAGGGATTTCTTTGGAGCAGGCTGCAGTGTGTGTATGTTATGGATTTATGTTTGTGTTTAAACACCTTGGTTAAGCAGGCAGGAAATTCGTCCCCGTGGGTAATTAGGGTTTTGGTTCCTTCCTGATTTCCCCCAACACATGGGCACGTGGGTGAGCTTCCCCAGACAGAACTGACCAGTGGAGGTGTGCTCTTGCTGCAGGGAAGTTTGATGATTTCCTGATCCGACACCAGGTGAAGTACCTGGGGCTGATGGAGCACCTGCGGGTGAGACGCGCCGGCTTCGCCTACCGGCGCAAGTACGAGCTCTTCCTGCAAAGGTGAGGGAGCTGCTTCCCCTCTGGCCAGGTAATCCTGCCCTCCTGAGGGTTGCAGAGCAAGCAAAACTCCAGTCCCCGTAGTGACAGTTGTCAGCAGAACCCCTTCTGCTTCAAAAATACCCTTTGCCTGTTCTTGTCTGCATCGTTTTGATCTGCGTTGGCATCTCCTGCCTTGAGTAAAGCAGAGGGAATTTCAGGGGTAGTTTCAGGAAGGAGTTCCTCAAACTTCAGGTTGTTTGCATTGATGTCCTGCTGATGTTTCAGGTACAAATGTCTCTGTCCAGCTACCTGGCCACACTGGCATGGGCCAGCAGCAGAGGGTGTGGAGAGACTCATCAAACACATTGGTTACAAGCCTGAGGAGTACAAATTAGGAAGGTAAGTTCCTTGCTCTGGCTGCTCGGTGTTTGCTGTCCTGGATCCTCTGTGACAAGAGCAAGGAGAGAGATAAAACCCCTAGATGCACAAATTTCCTCATTAATTTTACCTGTTGCCATGGGAGCTTGAATCCAACGTAATTTCTTCCATTTCTGGGTTAGGGCTCCAGCTTCTCCTACTTCCCTCTGCAGCCCAAGGCAGCTCAGGCTTGGGTGGCATTACAGCTGTTTGGGGTAGCTCTGAGCCTGCTCAGGAAGGATGACTCACCATGGATAACCTGCTCCTGGTCTCTTTTTCAGAACCAAAATATTCATCCGTTTCCCAAAGACCCTGTTTGCCACGGAAGATGCCTTTGAGTACAGAAAGCACCTGCTGAGTAAGGTTCCAGTTCCCTTGGTCAGGGACCTTCTTCCTCCTGGCTCTGGCTTGGATGGGGCTTGGAGACACCTGGGATGGTGGAAGGTGTCCCAGCCCATGGCAAGGGGTGGAATGGGATGGGCTTTGAGGTCCCTCCCAACCCTGGTCTGCATAGCTCTCAGAATCCATGGAAAACTCAGTAAAGTTGCTCCAGGCTGGGGGGAATCCCTGCTTGAGTTGTGGATATGTGGCTCCTTTGGAGCTCCTCAGTCCTATGAATACCTCCCTGTCCATGCCCAGATGCACCAAGTGCCTTTCCCTTGGGATTGGGGTCTCTTCTGTCTCATCCTAGGGGTACCTGTTCCTTGAGAAGCAGAACTGAAGGGCATGGTACCTACAGGGGCTGCCTCTGGTCCCATGGGCATTGTGTCCCCTCTGTCCCCTGTGCCATGGAGGGGCACAGGGACACAGCTCCTCACCACCCTGACCCTGCAGGTGCCAGTGATGTCTCTGCCTTCTTTCCAGTTTCAAGACTCCAGGCCAAATATAAAGGATTCCTTGGGAAAAGAGCGTATCAGAAGAAAAGGGAAGCAGGTACAGGCTCTGCAATGGGGGATTCTCTTAGGGCTGGGCTTTCCTCAGGGCCTGGAGCCTTGGGAGGTCCCAAATCCGTGGTGCTGTGGGCAGCACTTGGGGCTGTTGGGGTCACAGGAGGTGGCAGCTGCACCCAGAGCATTCCCAGAGCTTTTCCAGAGGTTCCTTTAGTTCTGTTTGGACCCTCACACCACGAGCTGCTCTTGCCCTCAGCTGTGGGAGCAGCTCTGAGCAGCAGCAGCGCCTTCTGTCACACAAAGGGGACATTCTGGGGTACCTGGGGGTTGATCCTCAGCTGCTGAGGGAAAAACCCCTCTTATCACAGCAGGCTGATGCACAGTGCAGGCTCAAAGCAGCTTTCTGGGCTGTGGGCAGGGACAGCAGGAGGCAGAGCAGGGACAAGGCCTGGCCTTGATGCTGAGCCCCACAGCACAGGTGGAACTTGATCCACCACGGAGAAGAAAACGTTCCAAACTTGCTGCTCCCACCAGCTGGTTTTTAGAGCTGCAGAATAACCAGTTTTAGCTTCTGCTGGGTGAATGTGAAGGCCAAGGCCCAGGACTGATTCCCTCTTGCAGCAATCAAGCTGGAGGCCTTTTGGAGAGGAGCCCTGGCACGGAGGGCAGCCAAGAAGAGGACGTGGGCAGTGCAGACCATCAGGAAGTAACTGTCCCAACCATATTGCCCAGCCACAGAATCCCAGAATGGTTTGAGTTGGAAGGGACCTAGAAGCCCATCCAGTTCCACCCCCTGCCAAGGGGACACCTCCCACTATCCCAGGCTGCTCCAAGCCCTGTCCAACCCAGCCTTGGGCACTTCCAGGGATCCAGGGGCAACCACAGCTTCTCTGGGAACCTGTGCCTGGGCCTCACCATCCTCACAGGGAAGAATTTCTTCATAATTTTTTTCATGCCCCTCCATTCTCTTCATCCTCCCTCTCCACTCCCCTAAACCCTGAAGTAGAGCTGATTCCTTCTGAACGCCAAAGCACTGTGGTTTGGCCAACAGAGCCTGGTAGAAACCTGTTAATATTTAGAATATTCTAAAGCTTGAGATTTCCATGGCTGACCCTGAATGCACCTGAGCTAACACCAGTGATCCTTAGCCTGTCCCTCCCCTCATTTCCATGGATTTCTGGAGGTCATAGGATATTTTCTGTAGGTTCATAAACGGCTTCATCAATCGGAAGAAACCCCTTTGCCCGGAGAACAGGGACTTTGTGAGGCTTTCACAGTACTACTACCTGATGAAGCTCCGAGACCACCTCCCAAAAAATGTCTTGGACAAGAGCTGGCTCCAGCCTCCGTCCATCCTGGAAGAGGTGAGGGTTTCTGGAGGCTTTGGGAGAGGTGGAGGTGGCTCCTGTTTGGTGGCCATGTGTGTGCATATTCCAGGTGGGAGAAAATGATCTGCTGCTGGCTCCTTCTCTATTCAGAGCCTTTGGAAAACCCCAAGATCTGCTGTGTTAGGGTGGGAATGGGTGGAATACCACAGTGGTTGTGGTTTCTAAGAGAAATGAGGAAGCTCCCTGTTGGTTTAAGCAATAAAAAGAGAAAATGCACTGACAGAAGAGTGAACTCATGAGCCCTAATAAAGACAAAATTAATCCCATGGGGTTCTAGGCTCATGGCACAGGCAGAGCTGTTTGTACAACTTCCCTCCTTTATTTTTTCCTGGGTTTTTTAATGCAGACATCCGAGATGCTCCAGAAAATCTGCGTGAGGAACCTGGTGAGGAAATACTGCCGAGGGCTCACTGCTGAGAGGAAAGTGCAGGTAACCAACCCCTGGAATGCAAATGTGGCAGTTCAAACAGGTGTGATCCCTGAGGATCACCTGGGATACTGGCAGCACCTTCTGATCCTGCTGCTCCAATCAGTCCCTCAGGGATAAGAGCAAACTTCTCATAGGAGAGCAAACTCCTGGAGCTAGGGATTTCCTCCAGTGTCCCTCATGATGGAGAGAGCAGACAGGTGGGGCTTAATTTATAGCATGAAATCTGCTCTCCATAAATATCAAAAACCTGTAGGATTTTCCCAGAATAACCCAGAGCTGCCAGGAGAAAGGCAGCACAATTCCAAGATTCCATGAGTCAGATGGGCAGTGTGTGAGCAGAAGGATGCTGTGGAGTGGCAGTGTTTGTTTGCATTGTCCCTGCTGATGCTCCCAGTGGTGGAATTCTGAGGGTAAAGGCTGTTCCTTCTTCCATCAGCTGCAGCAGAAGGTGGTGACCAGTGCTGTTTTCAGTGGGAAGAAGGAGGGGTACCTGGAGAGTCTCAGCCAGCCCTTCCTGGAGACCCGCCTGAGTGAGTGCAGCAAACCCCTGGAGGCCTCAGCCACATCCTCCTGGCTCTGTAAATTCCTGCTTGACCAAACAGACTCTTTTCCAAGAGAGATCCCCTCCTGGCAGAGGCAGCATCCCCTGCCATTGGAGTTCCTCCCTGTCACATCATGTGACATGATATCACTGCTGGATTGTTCTCAAACTGGGGGTACTGGGATCCCTTTGGGACAGAAATCCATAAACCTGAGCAAAATTCCCTGGGGGCTGGGATGGACCAGGGTCTGAACCAACAGCAGACCCAAGAACAGGCAGAAACTCCCAGTGTGAATTTACTTGTCAGGCAGGAAAAGTCACCAGAATGGGTTTGGGAGCAGCTGGAGATGACCACCCTCAGTTTGGAAGGGGGCATTCCAAGGGGAAAAAGCCAGTTGGGATGAAGACAGCTAAACCAGCTCTCTGGAGTTTGCTGGGGGGTGGGGAGTGTCTGTCTGGGGCTGTGACTCTGGCACCCACACCCAGTTTCTCTTTCTGGTTTGCTCCTCAGAAGAGAATGACCTAAACCCCAAAGTGCTGCAGCTCATTCGTGGGGAGAACATCAAGGTAAGGGAAGGACAGAACTCTTGGAATTACATTCACTGGACTCCTGGAGCTGGTTGCTCACTCAGGGACTGATGAAGAGCAGCAGAGCCACCATTTCCTTATTTTTAATTTAGAGACAGGTCTCAAAATACACCTAATTAAAAGTTTTTTAACTTTTAATTCCAAGATTCCTTCTAATGAAAGCTTAAAGTGCATTCCTAGCCCTGTCCAGGGCAGGAGCAGAGCTGGAGTGTCCCTTCACTTCCCATAGTTATGGCATAGAGGGCACAGGGGCCCCACCATTCCCAGGATTCTGCCTCCTGAATTTCCCAGTGTAGAGAACCCAGATCCCTGTGAGCTGGGACCTGCAGCTCCATGGGCAGAGCTGCTCCTCTCTGAGCTTCTTCCAGTCAGGAAAATCCAAACCCCTGGAGCAGGAGCTTGCAGTAGTGGAAATGCTGATTCCAACTCGTTGTTTTCAGTATGTGACCCCCGTGATAAAATATGACAGGAACGGGTTCAAGGCGCGGGAGCGGCTCCTGGTGCTGACCCAGAGCTCAGCCTACGTGGTGGAGATGGCCAAGATCAAACAGAAAATTGAGTATTCCACCCTGAAAGGTACCACTGGGAGTCATTGTCTAAGGCTGGGTGGGACTAGGAGCAACCTGGACT
Source organism: Hypocryptadius cinnamomeus (assembly GCA_013400635.1). NCBI lineage: Eukaryota > Metazoa > Chordata > Aves > Passeriformes > Zosteropidae > Hypocryptadius > Hypocryptadius cinnamomeus. The sequence goes on from VYZP01052615.1 coordinate 54,331, forward strand.
AGTGGGACATGTGGAATGGGATGATCCCAAACGTTCCTTCCAACCCAAACCACTCCATGATGATTCTGTGAGTTGTTGTGGGATTCCTGTTCTGCCAGGCTTCCTGTAGGAAGGATGACATTCTGAGACTTTGTCTTGCAAAGATATTTGAATGATCTCTCCCTCTTTTCCTGGGGGCTGGACAAAGCCTTGGAGGATGATTTTATGAGTAAGAGTTGAAATGTTTAAATGCAGGAAGACATCGCTTTCTGTTGACAGGGAGAAAAAATAACCCAAACCTTTCCTACTCTGTTTTGTGGGTATTTTTTAATCCTGGAACTGTTGGAACTACAGTTCAGGGGTAGAATGGATCCTTCCACCTCTTCTGTTACCAAAACCAAGGCACCAGGGAAAAGTTTGGGGCAAACAGCTCATGCAGGGGTTTAAATCACCACTGTTGGACTTGTACTATGGATGATGGGTGACATAAAGGGACCTTCAGAAGATATTTTGAAAACTCAGATTAATTAATCAAAGTAGGAGCTTTGTGTGTTTTGCTCTAAGAATGGGAATATTCTTCACTCTTAGGAAGGACAGAGCCCTCCTTCAGGGGTGTGATTTCCCCTGTCACCCTGTGGGGCTGGAGTTGTTTCTCCTGGGGGAAGGAGCTGAGGGTGGTGTGGAGCTGGGTTTGGTAGATTTCCCTCTAATTCTGGGCTTCTTTTGAAGGGATCTCCACCAGTAACCTGAGTGATGGGATCGTGGTCATTCATGTTCCTGAGGACAACAAGCAGAAGGTAGGAAATTGGGATGGTGATTCAAGTGAGGTCATGGGGCTGATGCTTCCAATACCATCCTATAAACTCCTGGAATGACACAATTCCTGATGTTTATTCAGTTTGTACTCAGCCAGGCCTTTACATTCTTGCTGTCTCAAATGAAAACTCTGACTTGGAATCCCAACCTGCCAGGGAGTGGTGGAGAATGAGAAGGTCCCCCCTGAGCCTCCTTTTCTCCCTCAGCCTCTCCTGGTGTAGCTGATTTTCCATCCCCTTCTCTGGACACACTCCTGCCTTTTTTTAGACCAAATAAATTGTAAATAATCCCTGGAGAGGGTGTTTAAATTGGTCACTTCTGCCTGGTAGTCATTCCAAAGGAGTTTCTCTGCACCATCACGTGCTGGGGTGATGCCAGGTGACTTTATCCCTCTTTTTTTGTTTCCAGGGAGATGTGATACTGCAGTGTGAGCACATCTTTGAGACAGTGACCAAGCTCTGTATATTGGCCAACAAGCAAAGCGTCGTTAAAGTGGTGAAGGGAAGGTAAGGAAGGCAGGAAGGTGGATGGGTAGCACTGGACAGGCTCAATTTTATGGGAAAACCTTTTAGGCCTGGACTAGGTCAAGACTGTTGGCATCACTCCAGCAGACAGTGCTCAAAGCTGGACAGGTCTGGTGCAGCAGCATCTCTGTTTTTGTGACTTCCAGAGGCACAGGGAGATGAGATGGGATACACTGAGAGAAAATGTATTAAAAATCATTCCAACCTTTTTCCCAGGCTTTTCCCAGGCTGATGAGTCCTTGTACCTTGCTAGGGTTGCTGCTCTGCTCTGACAGCTGCCCATGCCCCACTTGCCTAAACCAAACTTATTTCTAGGTGATTGTACTTTAAACCCACTTTTTTTTTTTTTTTTTGGGTTTTTTGATGTGACCTGGGCATGAGGTCATGGCTTTAGTGGTTCCACAGGGGATCCCATTAGCCTCAGGAAAGCCAGCTGGGAAGCTGTGGGTCACCTCAGGACGAATGCTTCTCTCCTAGAAGGATTGAGGAGGCCCAAAATGTGATTCCTCCCAGTCCCAGCCCTGAGCTCCTGGCAGGTGGATGCAGTCCATGTCTCCAACCTCTCTGGGAATTGGAGCTGGCAAGTGAAACCTGCACTTCAGCTCCAGCTTTTCAGCCTGGCCTTTGCGTTTCAGCTCTAATTAGATTTGGTGTGCTCAGTGCTTTCCTCCAGGTCAGATCTGCTTAGCTTCCAGTGCTTAATTGCACCAGGAACACTCAAAAGCCTGGGCTGGGCAGCCTTGTTCCATTCATCAACCCCTTGGGCTCGCTGGGATAATGCAATTGTTTAGGAAATTCACCTAAGCTGGAGGCTCTGATCTGCTCCTCTAACGAGATTTGCCCAGGCAACAGAAATAAAGGGGGTTTGGAGTGAAGCCTCTTGTGGGGAGAACTCTCCAGAGGCATTCTGTGCTTCCAGCCTCCGGTTCCGCGTGGGCTCCGGGAAGGAGGGGACCATGGTGTTCACCGTGGGGCCGGAGCCTCAGGTCTTCAAGGACAAAACTGGACAGCTCACAGTGGTAAGGCCTCAGCTGAGCACAGGGAGGCACCTGGTGCTTCCTCCTGTGGATCTCCACCTGCAGAGAGCACAGCACCCCCTTCCTGGGAGTCCAGGAGGGCCTGAGCCCCCTCCCAAAGCAGGAGGTGACCACCCCATCAGTGTCACCTGCATGAGGTGATCCACGACAGTGCTGGGAGCTGCAGCTCCAAGGATTGTGCAGGAACTGGCCCAGGGATGGGGGAGCAAGGTTGGTTCCTGGTGTGGGCACTTAAGAGAGTTTAGTCTGACCCAAACTCAGTGTGCACCAGCAAAATGAGGCCTCAGGGGATGTTTTCTACCTCCCTCAACCAAGTTATGCCTTAAATGGGTTGGGGGATGGAGGGAAGGCACTTCTTGTCACCCAAGCAGGTCCTCTGAGGAGCTGACAGCTCCAAGGAAGAATTCCAAGTGGAGTTCTTCATCCTGCAGATGAGATGGAGGAACTGTCTCTATGTACCAATGGCAAATAGAAACTCCACCACCACCCCTCTTCCCAGGCATCTTGAGAATTCCTGATTTAATGGCTTCTTCCTCTTCTCCTCCCAGGTGTCAACCCCAAGAAGGTCTTGATGAGAACCAGTTCCTGTTCCCTTGGCTGGGAACAGAAAGGAGCCTGCAGGATGAGACCAGCCCTCACATCTCCCCTGGAATCTCTGATGCCACAGGGCTGCTGTGATTTGAGAGTTTGTTTGCATCTTTTAGGCTCTTTTTTTTATAGCTTAAAACTATTCAACTATAGATAAATAAAATCCCTGATGTTGCTGTAACATTCCCAGAAGGAGACGCTCGTTACATGGTCACAGGGACATTTATCCCCAAAGTTCCAAGGTAAAATCTCCATCTCTGAGAGGTCAGGAAGGATTAGGACAGAAGCCAAAAGGCTTCTCTAGCTGTACTTTGACTCACTACTCAGGAGCACTGCAGGAAATGCAGAGCAGTATTAACCCAGGTCTAAAAACAACTTTTCTCAAGGCAGACCGACCAGAGAGAATCCCAACAGCTGGGTTCCCTCCCACAGGGAGGGCTGGGAGGTCAAACTGACAATGTTTAGGATGGAGATCTGTTATTTCATCCCAGAAGTTCCTCCAGCCACACAGCCCATGAGGCCATGGAGCTCCAAGCAAGTAATAAAGTGACTCGCATGTAAATATGAAATATCTTCTAATTTATTGTGTTACATTAAAAAAAAAACAAAAGTACATATTGCAAACATCAACCGTACACTGAAATCCAGCTGAAGCTTGTTCTGTGCAGAAGTCTGGACAGGTGGGAATGATTGTACAGAACAGGAATTTGCTGTTGTCCATGAAACAATTCCATTAAGACTGAAAGGTTCTACCTATGCTTTGCTCTAAGGTAGGATGGGAGCTTGGAGCCTTGCCCAGGTGCTGCTCAGGGGATCCAAACCTGCCTTGGGGAAGTGCAGGAGCAGCTGCTTTGGTGCTACAGGGAGAGAGAGGTGGGAAAGGAGCACCAGGGCTGGTCCCTGTCCCCTCCTCGTGCAGCCCCACCCGTGTCAGGAGCTGGGAGGGGACAAAATCCCTTCCCCAGGGGGGCTTTCCTCAGCTCCCCTGGGATGTGCTGGCACTGCTGGTGCTGGAGGATGGAAGCAGCCAGCTCTGCTCTCCCTGGCACTGGGAGGCAGGGGAGGATAATCTGAAGAGCTGCTTGTGCCCAGGACACCTGCCCTGAGCCCCAGCTGCACCTGAGAGCTCAGAGTAAAACCACTTAGAGTAACGAGGCTCAGGGCTGAGAGCATTTGTGCAAGGGCATGACCAGGGTGGGCCCAGAGCAAGGACAGGGGTAGCAGGTAAAGGACAGGCCCCAGGACAGCACAGCCTGGCTGCACCACTCCAGCACCCCAAGGGTGAGCTCAGGAGTGAGTTTAGACAGAGTCTGCCCACAAATGCAGCAACAAAACTGAAATGGAAACTTTAACTCTCCTGGAGTGACTTTGCTAAACCAACAGCTCTACAAAGCACTGTACAAAGATTAAAAACAGCCCTCCCCTGGTTTTTAAGAACTTAGTTTGCATAACCTGAAAGGGAAAAGCCTGAAGCCAGTTAAGGATCTATTTACAGAGAAGTTAATCACGTAGCTGTGACCTGTCAGGTGCTTAGTACTGGTGTCACCTCCTGGGGCTGAAGCTGCTCTGCCCCACAGGACTGGATTTGGTCTGGGGTCTGCAGGTCAGCACAGCTGGGGATGTGCTGGAGAGCAGCTCCCAGCTGGAGTGAGCAGGATTTGCTGCAGGACTGGTGCTGGTCCCTGGTCACCCTCTGCTGAGACACAGCCTCCACCCCCAAGGGCTGCTCCAGATGCTGAGAAGCCCAGTAACAGCCCAGTAATCACCAGTAAGTGTCAAAGTACACAGTGCTGGAGAAACAGCAATCCAGGACTTCCCTGCTTCACCTTCCCTCAGCTCATCCCAGCCCTGAGGGGAGAGGCACTGGCTCCTTCCCCCCCTGCACTGCTCCAGCCCTAAAGGGTGCTGCAAACAGGTTTAAGTACAACTCAAACTGGAAGCCCTGAGGTGTCAGGACAGAGCTGAAGCTGCTGAACCCCAAGGAGACTGTGGAGCTCTCAGTGAACAATCAGCAGCTGCAGGAGGAAGAGGAAGGGAGACAGACACAACACCCCCACCTGCCACAGCCAGCAGCTGCCTGCAATGTGGAGAAGTCTTTGGTTACTAGAAAGATGGCCTCAGATTAAACTGAAAATCTTTGAGCTTTACTTGATGATCCAAAACTGTACAGCCACTTCCTGGTGTGTTTCAGCCTCTACCAACGAGCTCTGTGGAACAGAAGAACATGGCTGGTGCTGATGCAGCACCTTTGGTTTTTACACTGTTCCCATGTCCTTAGCAGCCCTGAGCCAGGAGCAGGGATCCTTGGAGCAGGAACACAGAGCTGCTGCTCCAGAGGAGTGTGGCTGTTAAAGCCAGTGCTAAATATTCCAGAGAAAGGGTCAAAAGAAACTCTAGCCCAGGGCAGAGTGCTCTGGTGTCACCCATGGGTGCTGCTGCAGTATAAGTTTAACACTTCCTACCTCAGGTTTCTCTCCCTCCCAGGACTGGTGACCTGAACTGTCACAGCTGTGGCTCTGCTGCCAGCCCTATGGAATGACACCCCACCTCCCACCACTGCTGTCACTTGACTCCACAACAGGCAACAGGAAACAAGGAGGTAGATAAAATATTCATTGACAAGAGAAAAGCACTTGTAGAAAACCACAGTGCAGTGGCCTTCTCCATGCTCTGCCCTTCCACACACAGCTGCCATGGCTGGGAGGCCTTGGAACAGCCTCAGGATGAAAAACAGGGAATATCTGCCTCTGGGTCACTGCCTGCTTCTGTTTCCCCTCACTCAGAGCAAGGCAATGCTCCTGGATCAGCTCCAGAAGGGAACCAGGGCTGCTGCCCTCCACCAACACCCCCCAACATAGGGGGATTGAACCTGCTGTGACTCCTGGTACCTGGGAGCTGTTGGAAACCAACCCCTCAGCTGAGATCCAGGCTCAGGCAGAAGCTCTAAGCACTGACCAGTACCAACACCACTCCTAGGGAAAGCAACCATGGACAGTTTGCTCCTGATTCTCCTCCTTTGGGCGGAATTTTAACCTTGAACTTGAGGGATAAAACAGGGATGGGTGTCCCCAGCTCAGTGCTGCAGAAGCTCCAATGAACCCTTGGAGGAGCAGATCCTGAGAGCTGTGTGGAACCTGAGGGAGCAGCCCCTGCTCCCTCCCACTGCTCTGAGGGATCCCTCTGCCCCCAGCACTCCAGGAATCTCATCAGCCTGTGCATTTGTTCTTTGGGAAGTCACCCAAGGCACTCCCAAGCTCTCTCCCAGGAGCCAGGGAGCTGTGCAGCAGCCCTGGGTCCGGGTCCCTGCCTTTCCCCCCAGCCCAGGAGGGTCAGGGAGTGCCTGGAGGGAAGGAGGGTGGCTGGCTGACCTTTTGTTTGCTGTTTTGGTTTTAAAGTGCAGGATCATTACCAAAGTCACAGGAAGCCAGTCCTCCTCCTCTCCAGCACAAAACAGCAACGACAAGAGTGCTAAAAATTCTGGGCATTTCTCCAGCTGCTCAACAGGCCCTTCCAGGCTGCCCAGTGACCTCACTGATCCTCGCCCTACAACTACCGCATTTAAATACCCCAAATAACCTAGAGTTTGTTACAAATCCCAATGTACAGACTGTGCTGGACAGGAGTTGCACTGCCTGGTCCTGCTGCAGGGCAGCCCCTTCCCCAGAGCTGAGGGGGTCCCCAGGCTCACTGGTGCAGGTGGGCCCTGTCATCCGGGCGCTTGATGTGGATCCTCCGCACGCGCTCGATGCGCTCCCGCTCCTCGTCCTCCTCCAGGTGGTGGGAGCGCCCTGCAGCCCCTCCTGTGGCTTCCAGGAGGGCATTGTCCGGCCCCCTCCCATCCTGGGATTCGTACAGAAGAATGTTCAGGGTCTCCTCATAAATTCGGGCTTCTGGGAACTCCACCTGGCAGGCAGGGAAGAGAAGGTCACTCACTGCAGGTTAGCTAGGTTTGGATTCCTGACACCCGGTGTTACAGTTCCTTAACTGCACCCCAGCCACAGAAATCCTTTCAGGCACAATCCTTTCTATTCCATTTTTTGCTTCCAGCTTTTGAGTCCAACAGCAAGTTGGGTTTTCACCAGAACCAGGCAGATCTCTCCTGGGAAAGGGAAGAATACAGGGAAGGTGTGCCATTGCTGGATCCCTCCTTACATGGACGTGCAGAGTTAGGGAATGGTTTGGGTTGGGAGGAACCTTAAAGATAATTTAATTCCATCCCTAGATCATCTACTTGCAACTCCCAAACCTAAATGTGGTTAAATGCAAAAGTTTGTCTGAAGATAGAGCTGGACTGAACATTATGGATACCATGATACATTATGGAATGCCACAGGGCTTTATGGAATATCCCAACTGCCCAGTGCAGGCAGCTACTGTGCACCCCCAGGATGAGCTCCAGCTGCTGCCCCACTCTCAATGCACTGATTATCCTCCAGAGGTGCTGAACAATGACAAAGTGCCAGCCTGTTCAGCTGTCAGGCTGCCAGGCTGGAGCATTCCCAGTTTTCCTGTACCTTGGTTTGCTTTTTCTCGGTGGCATAAACGATGGAGGTGCAGCAGACCTCAGCGATCTTGCGGCCCTGCCCGTAGAAGGACCAGCAGCAGATCTCATCCCCAATGACATCCTTGATGAAGAGCACCCTCCCATTGAACCTCAGGGACAGCTTGTCAAAGAGCTCAATGTTCTTCAGCATGTTGTCATCAGAGTTGCTGTGGGAATGGAGGCAGCAGCAGGAATTTATAGAGCACATGGAAAGAGCGGGAGCAGTGAGCACTGACAGCCCTGAGATCCCCGATTCCTGGGTCAGAATCCCAGGTTTGGGTTGGAGGGACCTTAAAGCCCATCCAGTGACACCCTGTGACATGGGCAGGGGCACCTTCCACTAGCCCAGGTTGCTCCAAGCCCCATCCAACCTGGCCTTGGACCCTTCCAGGGATGGGGCAAACCAAAGAAATTAATTCTTATTATTTCACTACTACAGGCAGGAAAACCTGAAGCAGCAGCAATACAACAGGAACAGCCCTGTGAATGACTATCCAAGGCCATTTCACCCAGGTGCAAAGTCCTATCAGCCAAATCAAACCATTCCTGAGCTCAGCACCCTGGATGGGCACTGTTATGTCATCAAACTTACAAGAGAATAAGGGAAAGAGGACAAGGCCCCCAGTTTGATGATTTCACCACTCACTGAGCTCCCTGTGTTCAACTACCACACTGCAGTCCATGGGAATGCAGACAGCACTTGGCCAGGAGCCTCTGCCAGCTGCACCTGAGGATTAGAGGAACTCCTCTGGCACAGAAATAGCACAGGCTCTGCCTCCATGGATGGTAGCAGACTCCCTTCTGACTTCAGTTTGAAATTAACTGGGAAAAAATGGAGTGCCTGCCAACACCAATCTGTCATTGGGACTGGGGAAAGAAAAAGGAGACTTTTATAGGATTTCAGTCTATGAGAAACTTTCAGCAATTCCACCTGAAGTCACTTACCTTGTGTAGGAATATTTGTTGTTGCTTCTGTTATAGAGCAGCTTCACTGCTGGCTGTAAGAAACAAAGCACAGATCAGGGAGCACAGCCTGAGCTGGAACCTGAGCTCAGCCCAAAGCCCCACAGAGAAGCTGCAATGACAAATTCCCAGTGGGATTTCAGTGGTGTTACTGCTGTTGCTGCAAACCTGTGATGCACAGGTTGGCAATGGGACTGCAATCCCTCCTGACCCCTTCTGGGAGTGGATCCTAATCTATTCTTATCTTCCCTCTGTCTTATTAGCACTCCCTGCTATGTGCAGGGGCACCTTCCACTAGCCCAGGTTGCTCCAAGCCCTGGTCACCCTGGCCTGGGACACTTCCAGGGATCCAGGGGCAGCCACAGCTTCTCTGGGCAACCTGAGCCAGGGCCTCCCCACCCTCACAGGGAAGAATTTTTTCCTAATATCCTATCTAACCCAGTCCTCCTGCAGCTTAAAGTTACCACCCTTATCTTGTCACTCCATCCCTTGTCCAGTGCTCCAGTTCTCTTGGAGCCCCTCTAGGGCACTGGAAGGAGCTTTGAGGTCTCCCCAGAGCCTTCTCCTCTCCAGGCTGGACACCCCCAGCTCTCCCCATGGCACATCCCAGTCTCTCTCACCTTGTTGGAGGTTGCAATCAGCTTCTGCTCCTCCTTGGAGGAGGTGATCACCGGGACCTTGCAGAAAGGCTCGTATGCGTCCTTGTTCTGTGGGAGCAAGAACCAAACAGCAGCTGAGTGACAACAGATCCCACATTTCCTGGGAATGATCTCTCCTGAGGGGTCAGTGTCCAGTCTGTCCCTGTGGAGCTGTGGCTGGCCAGACCCCATTCTTCTGGGAGCACCTGAGGTGTCCATTCCTGTGCTCCACCACTGAATGTCCTGTGCCCAGTTAAACAGCAGGATCTGGAATGGGGCTTCTCTCAAACAGGACATCAGTGACAGTGGCATCAAACCCAAGATGCAACCTCAGAGCATAACAAAGAACACAACAGGACTCCTAGCAGCTCTGGGAAGAAGCTGATTTTCCTAGATGTGACCAGACTCCAGCAGATGACAACATGAACGATTCCCATTTCCATCCCAGCCTCCAAAATCAACACATGAAGACCAGGAGAAAATCCTGCTCTGCCCAGATGCTGCTGCCCACTCCCAGCTGCCCGTGGTGGCCCCTGAGCCCCGTGCCTACCTGCAGGGCTGCCTGGCATTCATCCACCAGCCCCTGCACCAGGTAGTACTTGGCCTCAGCCAGCAGCTCCTCGATCTCCCGGCGGCTCTCCGGGAGCGGCACAGCCCCATCCCGCAGGTAGTTCAGGATTGTCCCAAAGTGCTTCCCACAGCGGTCAATCAGGATCCAGCCTGGGGACACAGGAAGGCCACAGTAAGGACAAGCTGAGATGAATGTGGCCAAAGGCCTTGGCAGAGCAAACTGGTGAAAGACATGATGGAACAGGGAGTGTGAGGATGGAACGGGGAATGTGAGCACAGCTGGAGTGCGGCACAGCTGGAGCTCGGGACCATGGTGGGAGGAGAATCATGGAATGGTTTGGGTGGGAAGGGATCTTCAAGCCCATCCAGTCCCACCCCTGCCATGGGCAAGGACACCTTCCACTAGCCCAGGTTGCTCCAAACCCCTGTCCAACCTGGCCTTGGACACTTCCAGGGATGGGGCAGCCACAGCTTCTCTGGGCACCCTGTGCCAGGGCCTCCCGACCCTCACATGGAAGAATTTCTTCTCAGTATCCCATCTAACCCTGCCTCTGACAGCAGGAAGCCCTTCCCCCTTGTCTTGTCCCTCCATGCCCTTGCCCAAAGTCTCTCTTTCAGCTCTTCTGGAGTCCCTCTAGGCACTGCAAAGTGCTCCAAAGTCTCCCTGGAACCTTCTCTTCTCCAGGGAAGAAAAGAGCTACAACCAAAGCTGCGGGTGCAGCATCCACATTTCACCTCTCGCTGCTGGGATCAGGCTGGACCCTGGAAAAGTCAGGCAGTGCCAAGGCTGGAGTTTCCCTGAGTGAACAGATGGCCACTCTCACAGGCTGAGGCTCAGGAATGCAGCGAGGAAACGCTTGTGGGGAAGGAGTCATATTTTGGACAAATAAGGAAAGTAGGTTAAAGCAGCCCCTGTGTGCTCTGCATGAATGGAATTACGAGGAAAAGTCTGAACATTTGGTTCAGTCTGGAAAGGGAACACGGCCTTTTCTGACGGAAAAGGAGACACTCTGCAGCAGCTCACTCCAGGCTTCCCAGCTCCCTCATTCCTGCTGTCCACAGACAACACAAAGTGTGCTCCAAGTGTGATTTTACAGGCTGGAACAACAAACTAGAGAAAGAAATGATGGAACAAAGGACTGATCCAGACTAATGGCTAATCCAACTAGAGCAGAAAAAAGCCCATTTGGCAGTGCATGGTATGGAAAGCAAGAAATCCCATTTTAGTGGGAGATAGTGGAAGGTGTCTCTGCCCGTGGTAGGGGTGGAACAAGGTGAGCTTTAAAGTCCTTTCTGACCCAAACCATTCT
>VYZP01052628.1:2940-22622 GCA_013400635.1 Hypocryptadius cinnamomeus
AGGGACAGCTGAGTTCACTACCTTGCTGCCACTGGGTAAACACTGTGATGTCTGCCACCAACATGGATATCTTCTGCACTCACATGTGGCTTCTTGTCCCATCTCTGTCTCATTTATTAATTACGGCCATGGAGAATTATGCCATCAAGCTTTATTTGAAGGTACTTCCAGCATAAAGATGGAGAAAATTAAGTGACATTATCGCTAATGAGGGACCACCTGAGCCCTATGGCGATTTCTACAGGCATATGGGATCTGGTGGGCTATTCAAGAATGTACAAGAAATATCTGAAGTGATTTAATTCATTAAATAATTCCCCAGGTTCTCACTGAGTACTACACATACACAGGTCACAGTGTTCTCCTTCTCTTTTTTTCCAGTGTACAATTAATGAGATAGCATACTGGGGAGCAGTTGGACTTAAATGTAAGAAGAGATGCCCCATATGCAAATGTCCTGAAGGCAGCCCAGGCAGGCATTCCACAGGAAAACCATCAGTGTAACCTGGCACTACAGCATTTTCCAATCTAGGTAACTGCACCTACCCCAGATAAGAAAATATTATACTAAGACAAAGACTTAGTATAATATTTTAAAAGACAAAATCTTTTAAAAACTATCTCAAGGGCTGGAACCACATCCTAAACACATTTAATGAAAGATATGCCTAAGTCCCTACAACACTTAAAAGAATTCCATCATCCTCTGCTCCAAATAATACGACCCCTGTCACATGCCAAAGGATCAAGCTCAGTCTTAAGTGAGCTCCAATGAACAACTTGCTGTAAAGAAAATAGTAGGACTTGATTATGATGGGAAGACTACAAGGCCTTATGACTATGTACAGTATATCCAACACATCCTCTATCTCTTCTCACTTCGTTGTCTAGTGAGGGGTGGTGTAGAAAACATAGACAGCACTGTAGCTCATTCCAGCCTAACCTCTCAGGTTTCCTTCCTATAAAACCATAGGAAAAAAAATAGGACCCTTAACTCCTGTCTTAGCCACATCTCTTAGTATAGACATAGTCCAAGGGCCTAATTTTGCTCCTGCTAAATACTCCATTGGTTGTAACTTTTTTTTTTTCCCAAAAAAGATTGAAATGAGAGACAAAATCCATCACTTTCCCCTTAAACACAGAGGACAATGTTCATGGCAAAACTGTTTACTTGGGGCAGAAAGCAGATGGCAAGCTCTTGTCTGGTTGCAACTACATCACTGACTAATGGAGAACAAAAGGGCAATTTATTTTGTGCAGTCTGCCAGTCCATGTGAACATAAAAATACAGAAGTACACCTACAAAGAGATTCATCAGAAGCAGGGGCCATTTCAATTGCTCTTCAGATGCTTCTCTGCACCTACATTCAAGGAAAGAAAAACCATTCAACCATCAAAGGGTTAATCCTGGCATGGTCTTACCTCAGCTTCATATCTGACTACCTTACTGGTAGTGTATCAGAACAGTTCATATTCTCTGTATATTTGTTTGTACTCTATACTGCTCTGAAATATGGAAGAATTTGCGTATTTTCCAAGAATGGTTTGGGTTGGAAAGGACCTCAAAGATAATGGACAGCATCTACTAGATCAGGCTGTTCAAAGTGCCATCCAGACTGTCCTGGAACACTTTAAGGCATTTTCCTGTTAGGTAAGAGAGAGAGAGAGAGAGAGAGAGAGAGAGGCACAGAGACATTTCTCTCTTTGGCTGAGATCTGTGGCAGAGTAGACAAGTGAAAATCCTCCCAATTGCAAGGCTCAGAGTGCCATTACCTTTCAGAATTCTGGCAAATACACAAAGACTTGATTAGAACTATCCTATGATGTAAAATCAATACATGAAAATACACTTGTGAGAGTAATTAAATTATCTTGCACTTGCCTGTTAGCTGAATTTTCTTTATTTTCCCAGTAATGCATAAAGCTTCCAAAGCTTTAGCTTTCAAAATCTTACTACCAACTTGACAGAAGGTTATTACACTGCATTTAACTTTCTTAGTCGTTTCAAGGATTTCCTGATGCATTTTGAGCGGCTACTAGGTGCCATCTTGCAAATGAAGCAGCTTAGGGCATAGGATACAGAACCTACAACTGCGTGTCTGTGGTGGCCATCTACCTTCTGTCAATAGCGATTACAGTAAATGAAAATAAATTGGAATTCCAACTCTGCTTGCTAACTGAAAGCAGCTCCATCAGAAACTACCCTGACAGCTGACATCCAAGTTGTGATGCCTCAATGAAATGGGTGAAAGAAGAAGTACCAGACTCCATCCTTATCCTTCTGGGACAGGGTTGGATCACTAGATAATTTGTGGAAATACATACTACCCATAGTCAATGACCAAATAAGGAACTTCACTTTACAGGATTGTCAATCCATCACCTTTCAGGAGCTTTAGGTTCACTTAAAAAAATTAACTTTAGCAGAAAAGGATGTTATTGCTTTTACTGAGGTCACTGAAAGGGTAAGATCATTCTCAGTGATGCTAATGTAAAGGTACAGGGGTGACAGGAGTTAATTGCACAGTTACCACTCTATTATTGATTTATACTCTCCTGACATTTACAGAGAAATAAAATAGAGTTTACATTTTACACACTCTCACAAAAAACAAGATACATAAACTACTGTAGAGAGCTGGAATTCAAGTTGTTAAAATTGTTACATGCCAAGGAATAAAACTGAGAAAATATGTAATTTCTCTCTGTTTCCTTCCATGAAGCATTAAAAATATAATTAGGGATTTTTAATTAAAGCACAAAAAAGGAGATTCATATACTAAAAGAGTTTACTCTTCCAATTGCTGTGTGGATATACAGGTGTTCTGCCTGTGATTAGCACAACTCTTCTAATTAAATCACACAGAGGGCTGCATACATGTATTTAGCTACACATTTTTACTCTGTCAAAAAATAAGATGAAACATGAATAGAAATTAATTGGTGTAAATTTACCTGTTCGAACAGTGGCAGTGAATTTAAAGCATATAAATAGTTGATTTCCCTTGAAAGAGCTTCTTTTGGCAGCCTATTCAGTGTGGTAGCTCACTTTGGTCACTTTTGCCCCTTTACGAGTCAGGATAAGAGACTTTGTGAAAATAATATTCCTCAAGAAGCTTCATCTGATACCTTCTTCAGTCATAGGGCTCAATTAAGTTTCATGTTTCTGAATCCCCTTCCCTGTTTCATACACTATATGACGAATGGTATTGGGAAGAGATGCTTCCAATACAGAAGAAGGTCTGAGGTTCACTTCATAGTATACATTTCCAGCCCTGAGGCTCAAACACAATAACAGAAGATGAATCTGGTGTACACCAGTAGTTCAGATGCAACACAGGCCCTGGTTCCACTGTATATGGTTCATATCAAGCACCTGAAAAAATATGTCTTGGATTTTTTTCCATGCATTCTTCGTAGCACTGAGTTCTTGCGCTAGACCCTGTGGAGCATGCTGTTTCATCTTTAGGGGATCTGAAACCTTTCCTATTTGTGTCTGGCCTTCTCTCCAGAAGTTCTATCTGTTACAACATGAGGAACGTCCCATTATGCTAGGTATATGAATAAGTAAATGGAACACAGTGAGCCTAGAAACTTGGTAAAATATCACACAATAAGTCTACTGAGAAAGCAAAGGAAGTAGTACATCTAAAAAAAATGTATAAATATGTATATAGATCATCCCTCAAAGACAAATCAGCTGTTCTGTGACCATGGTCGCAGAGACAATAGAGGAGCAGCTGTTTCCCAAGGAATTTTCTCTCAGAGCATCCAATGAATTCCACACTGCGGAGAAGATTTCTTTTCTAAGCACTCTTTTCCAGCATGCTTTTTTTGGTTTACATCTTTCGTATTAAAGAGGCAGGCCAATAACTCCTAATACAGCTATATTGTAACAAGTCTGATGCATTTCATTTCTTCTAACCAGCACATCATCTGGACTTAAATGGTCTTTTTGTTTCCTTTTCTCACGAAAAGGTGGATACTGTAAAATTTATCCATGTTAGCATGCTACCATACCACATAGAAACTTTCTAGGAAAAACCAATGAGCACTTCACTAAAACATCTTACTGTCAAAAACATGCACCAATCTTTCCCATTACATGAAAGAAAATGCCTATGTACAAATCAGTATGAGAAAACACACTGAAAAGTAATAGTCTTATTTTATATAGTATGAAATAATTTATGGGGTGCTGTTATTTTTATGGCAACCCCAGTATATTTCATAGGGTTAGTGACTAAATTTTACAAATTATTTAGCAAATAAATGTATTGTCTCTTTGCAACCTTATGTGATGTTTGATTTTACACTTTCTTTACTAAGATTTTAGTTTTATGCAAAATATTTAAATAAATGACAAATTTAAGTTCACCGTCTAGAATGTAAGAATGCCCATACTGCAGTGATGTTCTAAGTTAGACTTAAGGGAGCCTGTATTATTTCACATGGTTCTCTGTGAAAATGAAAATGTGGAGTTTTATTCTCTAGCTATGTTAAACAGCAGTCTTAAAAATAACTACTGAAATGACAAAATGCCATTCTTCTCTATTTTTCTTACTTTAGAAATAAAAATAGGCCCATATTATTAACATAAATCTTAACACAGTAGAGTCTGATCATGTGTGCTGAATGTTGCTGAGCTCTGTACAGAGTATGAAGAATATACATGAATCACTGCTCTGGGTTCTTCATAGGTTTGGTAGTTCTATGACCACATGAAAGGCTGAGGTACATATTACAGGATCTGCCCCTTCTGGATTTGATAACTTCAGAACTTGAAGATAGACAGAGATTCTTCCCCTCAGGGATGACTAAAGTTATACAATTGTTTGGGTTGGAATGAACCTTAAAGATCATCTAGTTCTTATACCTTCAACATCTCCAGCACTGTAGTTAACCCAGAATACAGCCATTACCTTCTGCTGCAAGCTGCCAGCCTCCTTTATCTTATTCTCTTTATTTTAAACATTATACCTCCTGCTCAGATCTCCTATCATAACTTGCATGCATGCCCAGCACTGTTAGAATCATCTAACAGGAAACAAGCTGATGTAATTTTGACACAGTTGGCAGCAGATGTGAGGAACTGGCAGCTTTAAGCTAGCTGGTGGGCAACCTAAGTTGTTTTTGGAGCAGAGGTGGGACCGGCCAAGTACTTCAGCACTCACCCGGCTCCAGCCCTTCAGCTTCAGCTCCTATGGCTAAGATTTGGGCCTTCTTCTGCACCAAACACCTGACCATGTGTTTCTGAGCCAACAGTGCTGAATTGGTTAAAGTGCAACCATTTCAATGAAACCATCGGGAAGGAGTTGGCCAGATTTTCCTAAAGCAGCACTTTTCATCTGAAGATGAATCACTGTGGTTTGCATGGATTGAGGAGAATGTGAGAGAATGCTAAAAAAATTAAATAAAACCATGAGTATTGCCATGAGTCTGTGCCTCCACTTAAAAGGTGATGATTTGCAAAGGGAAAAAGTTAAATTCTTTTGAAAAACAATTTAACACCCAAATGGGCTCCAAACCTATTCCACAATTTTTTAAGTTCAGTGCCAGGAACAATGCACTCTGGAATGCTATAAAACAGTCTGGCAAACTTTAAGACCTAGGCTAAATTGAATTGTCTTGTCTTCTCTGCATCATTGTGAACATAAAAATAGCCCAGACAGAGCACTTCGTTTTAACTATCATTATTAACACAGAAACGGAATTTCTTAAAAGGTTCATTAGACTTCCAGGGTGCTTTTACCCACGAAGCCTGACTGAAAACAGAAGTTTTCATCAGCTGATGCCATGGAGATTGCATTATTCCCAACTCTAGGCAGAAGATGATTTTCATACACTACATCTACACTGTCAATATCAATGTGTACACACTGTTTAGCAGTATACACAGTGTGAATTATACTCACTTATCTGTAAAAGATAATTTTCTTTTTCCATGCCTACATTTTGAATTCAATCTCCTCTAACTGAATCAATGAGTTGGAACTATTTTGTGTACAAATAATGTATCAGACGCATGCTCATCCTGTTCATCTCTCTTGCAGCCAGTTTCATTTTTGTTATGTTCTCGTATCAGTACTGTTTAAATCTCTTTCAACAGCAATGTTCTCTGCTTACCTATCCCACAGTTTCCAAGGTATTTCCCTGTATCATCAGGCAGGCAGTCTAATGCAACCAGTATATACTCAATAGAGGGAGAAGCCTCCACTTGAGTTAGGATCATTCCAGAGTAGCCCATATTGCACAGACCATGTAGACTAGCAGATATATATCCATGCTCAAGTTGCCATGCATATACATCCTTTTGATCGATTTTGTAGATAAGCAAGAGGTATATTCTAAATCACATGATAGGCATCAAATAATCACAGAACACACTTCACATGCATAGACCAAGCAACAAATCCTCAGACAGCTGATGTGTTGTGACCAGTGCTTTTACATATGACATGTTGAAGTACTTAAAATAATCATTAAGTGTTTTTCCTTTCATCTTTTGTTCATGCATGCATTTCTTGTCTGTATTTTGGGAGGAAAGGAAACGAATCCTAATTTGTATAGGGTATATTATGAATATGTTTTGGGGTCAGCAACAGGATTAAAACTGTATCTCCAAATATGCAGCTACTGTCTTCAGCTGGGGAATAATTTCCATTATATGTGTTCTCATTACATCAGTGGAGCATTTGTGCTTCCGAGCCCTTACTCCTGCTTTAGCCTCGCAGGATTTTTAATCAGAAAAACAAACACGATGAACATGATTCATACTCTCATACATTCACTATAGGTGTGTTGATGACAATGTCCTAGACGATGATGTGTTCCACACCCTTTATTTGCAGGACCAGAGGACGATCTGGAGAACGAATTGCTGGAACCACTGACATGAGTCAGGGGAAGCAAACGGGAAGGAGCCCCTGGCTCTTACACTCTTACTTGGCTAGCTATCTCCGTGGAGTGAAAGGATCAAGATGGGGAGTGGGGTGGGGCCGGGGTTGAACTAAGCATTCAGGCAGCGTCAAACCTTCCGGCTGCCCATCGTTTCCTCTCCCCCTGCGACATGTGGGACGCCTCGCATGTGACACTTGGCACATGCTGGCAGGATTTTGCCCACTTTCGGACTCACATGCTGCCGGCTGGGAGCTCCTTCCTTGCTCCCGCTGCGGGCACCCTGCGGCTGTGCTGCGCCGCGGTCTCCCCGTGCCCGGTGGCGGGGGCGGTATGGGGCGGGCGGCGGCGGGCAGCAGGTGCCGGCGGCGGCGGGCAGCAGGTGCCGGGCGGCAGGCGGCGGGCAGCGCGGCCCGGCACACCCCGCCGCCGCAGCCCCCCCGCCCCGTCAGACAGAGCGGAGCAGCGGGAGCGCCCCGCGCCCCCCGCCTCCCTGCGCTGCTAATGAGAGGAACGGCCGAGGGAGGGAGGCGCAAATCATCTTAAAAGAGAGGCAGAAAATGACCGCGGGCAGCCGCCACGAGGCGGGTTTTGTTCGGCCGCTCTGGCAGTAAACTCGTGTAATCTGCAGTCATTAGCATAATCTTCAAAGATCTTTAGGGGGATAATCTTTAAAATGCCTGGGGTGCTCGCTTGTGAGGCTCCTAAATAGGATATCGTCGGAGGGCCGGCGATACCCTTTGAGGTGTCTTTCTTGGGATTCGAGGGGTTCCTCTCCGCCTTCTGCTGTGGCGGACAATAATGTGATCTCCGCCTGGATGGGGGTCAGGAGAGCACTGCGGCGCTGAACACTCAGACCTACTCTCTGGCGGGCTTCTAATTTACGAGGGGGAGAGGCATATATTTTCCCTCGAAGTTTACTTTTCGTCAAGGGTAATTATCTCACGTACATTTGAACTCTTCGGGGGACTAGAATAAGTTTCCAAGCATTCGATTCCCCTGCCTGAAATCTGTAGCTCTTTTGTGTGAACCTCCAGAGCTCTGGAAATGAACAACCCAACCCGCGGTTTGCAGAAATGTTCATTGCAGCGAAGGGCGTGTTCGGAGAACACAAACAGCACCCACAGATAGTTGCCAAGGGCACCTAATACATCTTTGCATTACACCTTGAACCAGTTTGCCCATATCTCCGAGTTTTTATTGCACGGATCATAAATGATTGTAAAGTCTGCAAATCTTTCATGAAATCCTGACAATTAATAGTTTAGCCAGGGAACCTCTAAAGAAACCAGTCTCTAATGCATCCCTTGAAATCGGTTCACAGCCGCGTGGTGCCGGCGTAATCTGACGATTCAGAGTTTTAAGAGGTTTACGGCTTTTCTTTTTCTTTTGAACAATGCACTTTCACTCTGTTTTTCGAAGCAACAAAACGCAGAAACCTTAGTACAGAATGCCAGGTGCTCTCTGATCAGAGGGAGGGGGAAAGGGCTCTGCAGAAGTCAGCTTGAACGCTCGATACCAGAACCTGTAAAATTAGACCGCGTTTCCCATTTATGGTTTCAGGTAACCACATAAAACTATCTGTTTCTTTAAACCGGTTTGGTCCTGATCGTTTCCTGTATTGCTCTTTTAAAGGCAGGAGCACCCCGTGACCCCAAGTGACTATAGTTCCCGGCAGCCGTTTAGATGGTTTTTGAAGGCACGTTGGGGTCTTTTATCAATTATTCGTGATAACAAAGGAAAGGCGCTTGCCTTAAGATGGGAAAGTTTTTCAAGGGAAGCTCCTGCGAAGAGAGAAGTGCCTAGTTCCCCATAAATGATTTACGAAGGATGGATCAGTAACAGGGAAAAAAGCAGCCCAGGGGAGGGAGAGAGTGCACACAAACAGTTGCTTCACCCGCAGGTTAATGATACCGGAACGAAGGGAGAGGAGACCGGGCGGGTTGCCGCGATGGGCGGCCGCCCGTTTCCGACCCCAGCCCCTGCCCCGCTGCCCGCAGAGGCAGCTCCGCCAGCTCCCCTTATTTTCTCCCCGAATAAACTGCCTGGCGAGGGGTTGACAAACGCTGCTGGGAGCAGGTCGGGAAGGGCAGACCCTCACAGATGTTGCCCTGCGGGAGCGTGCCGGGCTGCTCGCCCGGGGCGGGGGTCGCTGGCCCCGCTGGAACGAGGGGGCTATGCCGGCGGCCGCAGCCCGGCGGGCAGCCGCCCAGCAGCTGTCTGCGGACACAGCCAGAGGCAGCCAAGTGATTAGAGAGGCTTCTTCAAAATGGCACAGAGATCATACTGTCTGGGACTTTCCCCTTGAGGTCAGCGCCTGGAAATATTCGTTATCTCCGCTGTAAAAGGCTTCGTGGGTTTTATCCCCTCGGCACCGTCTCCCAGCCCTGCTCCCCGGGGTGTAGTTAGGGAGAGATGTGGAGAGCAAAAGGGAAATCTCTTTCCTCCCGTGGCCCAGCTGGTGCTTTCGGAGATCCGGGGCAGAGGGATCTGGACGCTGCCCTTGTGTCTTGGTGCTCTATCCTCAATAGAGGGCGTGAGGACTGGAGGTGGCAGGAGCCCCCACCCTTGGGGGAAGCGGGAAGGGCTCCCGGCCATGGGCTCTGGGGCAGTTTACAGCTACCGCGCCTCTTAGGGCGGTCGCATGATTTCATCGTGGACGTGACACGTGAAAATGCTGCTTCAGAGGTAGCACCGGCGGCGAGGTGACCATCAAGGGACTCTGTGCCGCACCCCACTCTTCCTCAAAACCATTGGTAATTATAAGAGGCAACCACTTCATAAAAACCATTTAAGGAAACGCTGAAGTCGAAATGAAAACCACTAGTTACATTAAGGTTAAATCAAATGTGGCCTTATGTGATGAGAAATACACGTGAATATTCCCCTCACAGGAAAGAAATTCCATTTACTCTTCTGCAAGCTATTTGCTTTTGGAACAAAGCCGTACCTTTCCCGCAGAAAGAATAATAATAACGTGTGTGTACGCTGAAGGGACTGGAATCAAAACGTTTTGACCCCCTCCTCCATCTCCCCCACCCCTCCATCAAATCTACCCGCATCTGGGTGCAGGTGTAGGAATACAGTTAGTTGCCTCAGACGACCACATGGCTTTAGCGTGTTAACTTTATTCTAATTAAGACAGCAATGAAACTCCGACACATGCTCTTTATTCATCTAAGAAAACTGGTTATAAGCCCACGGCATATGCCCGAGATTCTCTGAAGAGAGGTAAAAAACAACCCTCACGTAAGTGACAGTCACTTTTTAAGCCGGCTATTTGTGCCTGCGGATTGCTCCGAGGCGCGCTGGAGCCAGCAGCAGTAACGTTTATTTCACTGTCAGTGCTGCCCTTGCCTGCAGTATTTTATCTGCGGCAGGAGATGGGCAAGAACTCCTCAGAACAAGTCTTCCTCGACCACTTTTATTGGCCTTTTAAAAACCGCCTTTGAAATAACACCGGAGGGCTTTGGATGTATTTACACCTTTCTTGTGGCTATCTGGACATTATTTCCAGTGATTATTAATGTTTTGTAATGGGGAGGGGGGGCCGAATTGTCAAAATTCTCTTTGTTCCTTTCAAGGGACAATCGAAAGCCCCTAGAAACTGGATTCAGAGTTTTCACGGGCAAATTCTAGAAATGAGGAATTGGCCATCTTAACGAGATCCAACAGCATGGCAAGGTACCGTCGGTAAGAAAGTAGAGGAAACCCGCTGATCTGCTCGCTGGGGAAACCAATCAATCACCGGCCGCTTTCAGAGACTGGAGGAAGAGAACATTTTTCATATTTTTTTTTCCAACCTCCTTCCTGTGTAGAGCTCGTGCAGTCCCTCTCCTGTGAGAGCGTCGTTAAATCACTGACACGGGCGTGCGGGTGCGGATGTCAGGCGTGTCCACGCACCCACGGCGAGGCAGCCCCTTCTTAAGGGGACTTTTGCCAGTCTTACATGGGAACTTGTTCCAAATATCCACCCGTCACGCGGCCGAGGAGGCCCCCCCGGATGATGTGTGGAGTGACAAGACACCGTCCTTCCTTGAATTATTTCCCTTCCTGATGCCTCTGTGGGTGTGAGCGGGTAGTATCATAAACAAGGCGTTAATTATTGTTTCGAGTCTGTGAATGTTCAATGTCTGAAAACAACGGCAATTATTATTTTATAAACACTTCCTCGTGTCACGACCTGCCATCTCTACGAGGCCGGCGAAGCGTCTTTAGCGCAGGGAACCCAGAATTTGCAGCGGATCCCCGTGTTTGATCCCATTTCTTTACATAGCCAAGCACCGAACTAAAAAGAGGAGGCTTCGTTCCTCTCGTTGACAGCTTCAGTGGAGACAAGAGAGCGATACCGGGATGGGAACATTTGAGGTCGGGGTGCCCGCAAATATGTGGCTACCCATCACGGCGGGGGAGCTGAGGGCCGCGGGCGGGTGCTGCGGGCTCGGCCCCGCGGACACGGGTCGCCGTTCGCTCGGTCCCTGCGGAGCGCTGGGCTCGCCTACCGGGGCAGAGCAGGGCGGCCCGGGGTACATTTGCCCTTGTCACAGAGGCAAGGGCGATCGGCGGGGTACAGCCGCGGGAGCGGGGCACTGGCCGCTTTCCCGTCCCGGCGGCCGGGGGCGCTGCCGCGGAGCCGGCCNGATCTGATGCTGGGGCTGAGGCTGCTGCCCTGTCGCCATTGAGCAAAGTTAATTCACCCTCACACATACTCTCTCTCCTCCTCCTTCTCCTCCTTTCCCGCTTCGGCATATGGTGAGGACGTTGTCACCGCACCAAACAAGTCGCGCAGCCCAGCGCCGGGACGTCCGCGGGGAGCCGGGGGGTGCGGGGGAGGCAGGAGGCCCGGGGGATGCCGCCGGCCTGAGCTGCGACCGCGCCGTCGGAGGCCGAGGGACAGGGCGGCCCCGCCGGTAAGTTCCCGGGGGCCGGCGGCCGCCCGGTGACACAGCCCCGCGCCGCCCGCCGCGCCGGAGAGGCCGACGTGCGCGGCGGCACAGGTGGTGGCCAAACGGACAGCAGCTGGTTTGGGGGGATTTGATGTTATTCTTTTTAAATTATTATTAATTTTTTTTCTTAAGTCGCCTGGTCACGTGTCCCTGTTATCGGCTCCAGGGGCGTTGCGGGGAAAGGCGCCGCACTGGGCGCAGCCCCGGGCTCCGGGGCGGGGTGTGTGTGTATGTGTCCCCCGGAGTGCGTGTCCGTGTGTGCGTGTCCGTGTCCCGGCCGCTCTGCCCCTGCGCCGCGTCCCGCCGCACGGCTGCCTGGCGCTGTGCTGGCGTTTGTGGCTCCTCAGCGGCCGAAGTCACGGCTTTGCCCCGCGTTAAGGAACACTTTCTAAAAGGCTTTTTTGGTTTTGCCTCTCTTATTGATTTCTCCGCCCCCGTCCTCATGGTCACCTGTGCAACAGATGAATTTTTATTGTAGAGATGTGCTAGTAGTAGCACTTGGCCAGTGCTGGATGCCTTGTTAGAGAATCCCAAAATACTTAGAGGGAAAATAATTCAAAGAGAAAAATTCAAACATGAAACAAGCAGAGCAATCCAAGGGTGAGTTTTACAGGTGGATCCAGCTTTTACAGTGCAGGTGCACTGTTTACAGGGTATCTTTGATGAAAGCCAACTTTCAGATGTCACACTTGTGAGTTGAACATCTGTTCCTGTACCCTGAAACAAGCAATATAGTCCATTTATAGCATTTTGGAAAGTAGACAGTAGATTACAATGGTATCAGTATTATAAAGCGACTTTTTACATTTTTTAGCAGTGAATCCTATTCCATAGTAAACTGTGTTAAATTGGACCTTTCTTTGTGTAGGCCTTGTAAAGTGCTGCACATGCTTTGATTTACCGCGATTTCTCATCCGTATTGCATAGAAAGTGGAGTAATTTAACATAGCATCTCTGTTAATTGATGCTGAGTTCATTAAAATGGAGCTAGTGAATCAGACTTATTATGCTACACAGCTTTCAAACCCCAAGTCTCTTGTGTGCTGAAAAACTATAAAGTGCTATGTCATTTCCCGTATTCCTTAAGTTCTTACATCTTATATAGGAGGCATATTAAACATTTATATATATATGCAGGTATTTTTCAAATATGAACAGTATTTTTGGCATTTCATTGTTTTACTCCTTCTTTTTCACAGTCATATGGTAAGGGGAAGAGGGACAAAATGTTTTGTGGTAGTTCAGCTCACACTTCTCATTATCCTTCGGCTTCTGAAGTATTCAGAGTAAAAAAGAATTTTGAAAATACTATTTTCATTGTGCAGTACTCTGTGTCCTGTACCCCTCTCTCCTGCTGAAAGACACCAGGCTGCCTTAGTCTTACTCCATACATGTATTAAAAAAAAACCCAAACAAATAGGTATGAGACAGGATCAGGATGCTGTTACCTTGTTCATGGTGTTACCTTTGATTTTTGCAACTCACACATTTGGACACTTGGAATGCAAACTTTGTGTTTCCTCAACACAAAGTGAAACTTTATCTGCAACTTCCCTCATATAACAAGAGGAATATATCTTCCAAAAATTTTAGTACTTAGTAGCAGAAGTTTAAAACTAGAGCAATGCAGAGGTCCAGTCTGCATTTCTAAGATGGCTATTTTAAGTACTTCCAGGCAGCATATTAGGAAAAGCTTCAGGTGGCATGGAGCTACCGCTGCCCTCCCTACAGCCTCCTACCATGGACGTACAATGAGGAAAATGGGTTTCTTCTGGCCCAGCTATATTGGCCAGTTCCTTGGATGACCAAGTGGTGTTTACTTCTACTTACTGAATTTGCACACAGAATTAAATTATCCCTAACAGAAGTGTCCTTGTATAAGCACGTCTTTACTGCTCCCTTCCCTCAAGATAATGGCGCAGTGTTGCTTGCCCAGGTTTAAATTTCCGAATCAAATCCTGTTTGAGTCTGCTGAGTTTCCCAAAACCTACAGTAGTGCAAGAACAGAACTCAGTCCTTAAGCTGGACATGGCTTTGGTTTCAAACTTCATGGCAGACCTTATGTCATGGGCATGTGGACATGGCATATTGTAAGAGGTTGCCTGCCTGTTAAGCCTGTGGTGGAAAAGTGGGATCTAGTATGTCATCAGTGTTATCTGCAGACCTGCATCATGTACATCAATTACCACTGGCTATGAGAAAGAAAACATTGCTTTAAACAATTCAATTCTTGGTAGGTCATTAATTAAAAGATACTTAATTACAAGATACTTCTTGAAAAAAATTCAATTCAAAACTATTGCAACCCATATGATGGAAAAAACATCAAATTTTTGTTTGTTTTTGGTTCATTTGGGAATTTAGTCTATTGCAACAAACCATAATTCATGACTGATTTAAAACTGCATTATTGGTGTAGGGGTCTTCTGAGCTGAGCAGATTGTGCTTTTACATCTGTCAAATAGCAGAAGAAATGTACTCTGTGTCTTAATTGATAAATGGACTATTTCAATGCATGGATCTGTCTGCCTCACTTCTCAGTGGCTTCAAATACCCATTTATTGTTTGTGAACTTCAAAATATTATCTGATGTGTTTGTTTTAGTTTTTTAAATTTTTTTTTCACTTAATGAAGTTGTTTAGCTCTTCAGAAGTCCTCCATTTCTGTGTTTGAGAATGAATATTAAGTCTGAAAATCAGTTTTATTTGCCTGTGTTGTGTCAGGTGGACAGGAGGTATGTCATATTGGGTAACTGCATTACTCTGGTACAGTAGATTTGTAATGTAGAATGCTTTAGAATATAAAGAAAGGTTTTATTTGGCTGGTAAATAGTTACCTGTTGTACATGGTAGTATATATATTCTGTAATAAAATTAAATTTCTCAGTGAAAGTGTTGCTGAAATGTAAAAGAATGTATGGTTGAGAGAAGGCATGGCTCTTAGGTTTTAATGTATCGATGAATAAAGCATTATATACATATCATGATGAGAAAATAAGGAAAATTCATTTCTAACAGATTAAGATGTTTGAATGTCTTACAACAGCTTTAATTGAATCAAATATTTTTCATTTCAAATTCTCAGTTTTAAAACAGCACACCTTAAAAAACAGGTCAGAATGGTGTGTGTAATGTCAGGACTGAGATCTATCAAACTGAAAGGCTCCAACAACATTTTCAAACCTTTCTCAATTGTCAATTTAAGTTAATTGAAAATGAAAGGTCTCGCTTTCAGGATTGGGCCATTTAAATAGAAGCCTGCTGCTTTCATTTTGTAGAAGGGCAATCTCCCTCCACATACGTGTTTTTAAAAGGTTCATTCATAATTCTCCCTTCACACTTCTATTGGAAATGACAGAATTCATTATTTTGAGTTCTTGAACTATTTTTCTGCAACTTGGGTGATGAATTGTATGAGATCTAGTTCATAACGTGCCACGGCAACCCACAAGATTTAAAATTCTCAAGGCTCGATTTGTCTCTTTCTGGCATTCAGCTGGCATAGTCGAGGGAAGCTTCTGTGTACATCTTCTGCCTCTTACAGAGCAGAGGTTGGGATTTTTTTATTTAATACTGATCAAGGGAAAATCTTGCACCCTTGCTCAGTAATTCACTAGGGGTATCCAGGCAACGAGGACATACATTACAGTCAGCGGTATACAAGGTGCTGTGAGAATTTTCCTTGCCTCCTGTTTATCTGGGAATCCAACTGCAATAGACCTATACAAACAGCACTGTTTCCACTATCTATTTCTAATATGTAGTTTGTCTGTAGACTTCTGGGGGTTTTATTTATATTTAGCTCTCTGATGGAAAAGGATTTCTTGATGTGTATCTGTTCTTGCCTATATAAAAGAATTCGGCTCAGGTGGAAGAGGGGGACAGAGACTCCATGAAATGACAAATACAGCTCAGCTTGCGATTGATGGTGCAATTGATGGTCCCACTCTGTGAGACTGTTGCAGTGAGAATCCTCTTCTGGGTAATTTTTGTCTGAGATTGCTAGGCTACACCAGTCTGGGTTGGACTTGGTGGAGACAGTAGCAGTGTCACCAGTTACTTGATAACCAAAATAGGCCTCTCTAGCTGAGAGTTATGGTGATTGAATTTCCCTTTTTCTTTGTTACATAAAGATATTTTCACTAACTGCTGACATGTATCAACAGCCAGCACTGAGTGGGGCCATTTCATACTATCAGAGCTGGACCAGATGGCTGAAGATTTCTGACTACAATGACCCAGTTGATCATATATCTTAAGCACTTTTTGCACCTGTGCAGCTAGTTTGTTTGCTTGTTTCTTTCTTTCTTTGTAAATTGAAGACTATGATGAGAAAGATGATTCTTATTGATACCATATTTTTCAGAATCGTACCCCAAAGTGCCTTATGCCCTTCAGGATGATAATATTTATTTCTTTTGCAAGGAAATGCCAGGCTGACATTACTTAGCTGACAAAATTGCCTCAGTAAAGATCTAGACACTACTCAGAGATGCTAGACAGAAAAGAGATGGTGACATGGTGACCATGCTGTGATTGCACATTAATACTCAATCCCTGTTCTCTCTCAGTCCCTAACACGTGTTAGCTTGTACCTGCTGTTGTAGTTATAAGGATAAAATTATTATTTGGGAAATAGATAGGATTTTGTAGACCAAATTGTTAAATACTTCAACTGCTTACTGCTGCCTACTCCCTACTGCTAAACAACTTGAAAACAGTATTTTCTGCTGGACTGTTTGGTAGGCATGCAGTGGCCCTATTAGGTGGGATAGAGGTCCCATGCATTGGCTGCATGGGGAGTTTTACGTGGTTTCTGGGCATTTACCCTTTGATTCATATTCCCTCTTTTGTCCTCACAAAAGTGGAGGTAGGTTTTTTCTTACAAAGTATAAAGCAGTACAGAGCTTTTAGTGCTAGTTCTGATTTTGGTGCTAGGCGCTATCTACATAATAGGTATGTATTATCCTTGTGTAATATTTCTTGCCTTTTGGAAGAACAGTGATATTTGTGACTTTCATCTCCAAATCCAAAGCATTTCCAAAAGATTTACATTTTTAAAGAGGCTGTAATATCTTTTAACTCTCTTGTCTCTGGTGATGTTTTAGAGTGTCTTACCCTGTATTATTGCTTTTAACTTTCTTTTTTTTTTTGCTCTTTTTATCTGAATATCTGAGCTTCAGTAACTATATTAATATTGAACATGCAATTTTAACTAGGCTTTTAGGGAGACTTAGGGGCAATGCTTTTTAATTTACTTCAGTTTTGAAGTGCCAGAATTTAGGCAGACATAAGTTTAAGGTAAAACTTTACATTTGATCATAGGAATATGAATAACTTTGGCTATGATAGTAAGAGGGAAAGAATGCAGAGAAAGACAGTCAGGTTTATTACGAGATTTATCTTGTTATGCCTAATTTCAGGCTATTCTAGATAAGTTACAGCGATACAAACTAGTCCCTTTGAGGGTTTGGTTCTGACACCCAATCTTGTATGGAAAAGTAGATCATTATATCAACGACAAAATATTATCTTCAAAAATAAAAATAAAAATAAAAATAAAATAAAAGGAAGTTTTGTTTGGAATGTCCTCAAAAGAGCAACAAGTAGCTTCAGGAGTAGCAGGAAGAAGTTTAAGTTGAAAAAATGCAAAATTCATTAAGCTAGTTGCAGGTGTAACACATTAGGGCTGTGAATGGATTTTGTTTCTTTGTTTATTATGGCTTTTTTAGTTTAAAGTGAATAAAGATGAAAAGAACATACCTCAAACAAAAGCTACTTTACAGGGTCTGTATCTCCTTAGCTATTGTCATTTAGCATTCAGAGTAAAACCGAAGTAGTATGAACCAAAGCCGCGGTGCTCCGGACTTTACCATCTGTAGTACATTTAAAAGTTTGGGTGCATTCCGTACTTCAGGGAACACAAGGCTGGTTTGAGCCTTTGGGTTAATTCAAGGCCCATTTTAGTCAGATTTTTCGGGTTTCCTTCAGATGCCTTTGTTTGCACGTATGTAAGAGTTGAGAAGAAAGCGTGCAAGTTCTCTGGCGCAGGCTGATGCTTTTTGCTTCCATTTTCTGGCTTGGCCGAAACAACCAAGGCAGGGTAAGGCATTAGCACCGCTTGCTTCTCCACTTAAGCTCTCACCTGGCCTAAAGGTGATCATCCCTATAACAAAGGTGTCAGCATTAATACATATGCTTTGCCCCAGTGGAGATGGTTGCTTAAATGGCCAAATACAGGCAGACACATGTTGATCAAGTTCATGTTGGACTTGCACAGCTGAGGTCTGCATGCGTGCGTGCCCGCCTGTGCTGGCACCGCTGAAATGAAAGATCAGTCAACAAAATGTGTTGCTTTTCTTGCTAAAAAGAGTAGGCTGACTGGTAGATATATAGTGGAAGGGGCATTTGCCTTCTCAAAAATTTGTGGAGGACAGCTCATTTCACATGTTTACGATGTTGTTGATTGGAGGTAAATAGAAGAACAAGCAACTCCACTAATCTAATCTTTCTGGTATCAAATCTATAAAGATCTTTTAAATAATGGAGCAAAACTTGGAAACTTTCAATTCATAGACTTATATTTTAAGGGCAAGGAAATGTTAAGCAATTTGCGTGCTCTGGATGAGAAAGAGATTCAAATGTTAACATAAATTTTACCATGAGTTTTGTTAGTGCAGAATTTAATAGTGAAGTTTTTATCTTATTTTAATCTAGTAGGTCAAGTAATTTATTTCCCAAGATGAATTTGAAGCTGAAAGAGGGCAGAAAATGAAAAACATTCTCAATGATAATTCCCAAGATTCTGTGGTTCCAGAGAGCATAAAGGACTATTCTGAAATTAAGATACATGTATGAATTGCAAAAACCTTGGCAGGTAGAAAATGAGCACAGCTTTGAATGGCCCGAAGAAAATATCTATGAGACTGCAGCAAACGTATTAACCCTTTATGGTCAGTGGTCTTACACATCTTGTAGCTTTGAATTTGTAGGTCAGAGCTCTTACGTTCTGTAAAAGGATGAAAAGTAGCATTGTGAGCAGTCTAAGCAAATAAAGTTCTTGTTAAACCTTGGCAGTATAGTGAAGGTCATGAAGGAAAAACTCTTTTGGTACATAAGTATATTATTAGCTGGACAAAGCGACACAGTTAAATAGTTGTAGGGAAGCTGCTGTATAGAACTTAACTGCTTATCAAACATAAAAAGGCAGCATGCTCTTGGAAGTTCCTATGAAAACAGCTTATTTTTCTGCCTTTTCTGGTAATTTAAGGAGGTCAAAGTACTAGATTTGTATTTTTCAGTGTAAGAGCTCTGCTCTACCTCAGACAAGTACAACTGGAAGCAGAAACTTTGGGAAACATGGTTTAGAAGTCTGGAAAATGGATTGTATGGTACATTCTTCACAAAGGATACATCTGCTCACCACAAGTGCAGCTTGTAATGCTGGAAAATCAAAGATACTCCATTGCTCTTAGCTAGGTAAAGAATTCAACACCTCCTGTAATCCTTGAGGAGTCAAAAGATTTTTTTTCAGATATGAAGAAAAATCTGTGGTTTGCTGGTGGCTCCTATTTGCAGGATTCCCTTTATTTCAGCTGCTGTGATTTCCCATTTACAGTTTGGAATTGGTTTGCCAAAGACCACAAACATCTTCATCTTTCCTTCTTTCTCTGTGTCCTGATCCTAAAATCACTGAATTCAGATTTCTGCACCATTTTTGTTTGGATCCAGTGTTGGCTTTTTGTGGTGACCCTGGCCCTAGAGTCTGTGTAGTTATACCAGAGCTGCAAGAGGTGCTTGTGTACGTACAAGGATATCTTCGTGCTAGGAATGCTGGGAG
>VYZP01052631.1:964-12793 GCA_013400635.1 Hypocryptadius cinnamomeus
TTGCTAGTTAGTAGCTTGTACCTGAACTACTGTCTTTCCCTGAGGAAATAAAGAGATGGATTGCTGTTGACAGATATATGTAGCCATTTACTGGCTCATTTATCACAGACCTTTGCTTCCCTTGGAGTCACTGAAAAAGATTTTCTTTATTTAAGATGAAAACATTGATCCCAGACTAATGAAAAATGTTGTGTTATCACTGACTAAATTGCTGCATCCATAATGTATGCATTTACCTAATCAGTACGTGTTCTCACCAGACTCTTTCCTCTTTTTCAATGTAGTTTATGAACAGCTTTTTTTAATGCCTATGCATCAAAATAGATTTTTTTTCTCAAAAAACTGATTCTGTAATATTGACTTGTAATATTGAAAATGATAGTGGCTGTTTTGAGTCTCGTATTTGAACACAGATTATGACTGATACCTACTATGAAGAAAAAATCCTAATCAAAATAGAGAATATCAATGAATGTCATAATTATTATGATAGTTTGTAAAAATAAATAGAACTAAATCCAGTATGTGCCTTTATGAAACTTTGTCAAATTGTATTAAGGGAAACAATGATGAGGAATTCCCAGCTATAAACCTGCGAATCAGAAAATACAGCATTGGTGATTAAAGTAGAAACAGTTATTATTTCATGTCTACAAATTTACCTCTTCAGCTGATGAGTTTATTTAAAATTTCCATGACAATATAATTAATTACAACAGACTTTTAGTATAAAATAAATCAGAAATATTTTTTAAATTAATTGTAACAATTTTAAAATACAATTAATCAGTTAATATAACAACATATTTTTCCAGCTGTTGCTCAAATGAAGGTTTTTTACATCCCTGAAACTGATTTTTAGTATTATTTTACTTTCAATTCTTCAAAACCAATACTATATTTTGTTTTCCTGCTATTTCTTCTGTACAATTTTTCAAGTTGATTGTTCCATTTTTCTATTTAAATTTTATTTGCTACAGTTTACAAGCATTATTTGTTCATCCAAATTTATTGAATTCTTCAGGTAATAGCTCTGTCTCCAAATGTCTCCCAAATATTCCTCCAAATGTCTCCCAAAATATATTTCTGGATAGAATATGCTTGTCCTTGATCTGATTAATTGCTTTTTTTTCCTCTTTTCATTTCTCTGCAAAGACTGCCAAAAGAGTTCATAATATCAGAATAAGCTCCAGCGATTCAAATTTAAGCTAGTACATTTTTCTGTTTCCTCCAAAAATATCTGATGTTATAATAAATCCTTATGGAAGAGGTAATCATTAAGAAAATGGCCAACAATTAAGAATAAGGGTCTAAAACATCTCCACAGGTCAGTAGTACTCTATTTTAATGGACAGTTACTTGAGGTCATGACAGTAAAAAAAAATCTCACCTGAGTGAAATAAGTATTCTTTTTTTTTTTTCCTCAATAAATAATTAAAATCAGCAACAAAAGTAACAGGCTTCTGGATTGTCTAGTGCAAAAATACTGCACTACTTAAAATTTTAATCATTCTAGGATATGGAATTATTTGGGGAGTGAGGCAAAACCCCTTTTAATGTGATTTTATGCAGATACACTGAAGCATTGGGAAGGGATTTTTTCATCTTGATGCACAAAGCTCACTGACAAGAATATATTTATGATTTTCTGAGTAAATCCAGAAGCAATGATATAATAATTTTCCAAAGATCTGTGCAAATAGTAAAATCAAAACAAAAAAAGCCAAACTAGTTCAGCTTCTCTCTCTATGATATAAGTACCTGGTTTAGTTATGGACTTGGTCACTAACTTTATTCCAAAACTTGCAACAGACAAAATTTTCACCTGAATGTTCTGAACATGTCAGTCATGTGGATGTATTTACATATGTAAAATTTAATAAACCAAGGTTTTGGGCCCTATGTTGATTGCTAACCCCAGCACTCAGGTTAGTTTACTCAAAAGGACAATTCATTTCCACTGATTTAGCAGTATTTCTTATTTCCCCATTTATTTCCACTTTTGTCTTATTTTTCAAAGCCTGGGCCATATTCAATATATACTCAAGTATTAAAAATATTGGTCCAAAAGCATTCCTAGAATGAAGGATGAAACTGGAGGCCAGAAGGTTGAAATGAAAGTAGAGGTTAGTAAATAAGTGATCTGTATCAGTGAAACTGGTAGAAGTTAGTAGTGTTTTACTTAAAGTGGGCACATGTGCTGTTGATGAACAAGCAGCGTCCTGCAGTAGTGGGAAAATGCAGCTCCAGCATGGGATTTATTCCAGCCATCTGCAAAAACTTAACTCTGTGCAAGCTTCACCCTGGAAAAATTTTAATCCTCAATTTTTATTTTTTTTCACGGTCTGCAAGAATTATATTTCTCTTTTTGCTCAAAATTTTTCTGAAAAAAAACCCTTCATCAGATGATTGTCACATACTATCAGCATTATTACCCAATTGTAACTATGTTTACCATATAAAATTCGAAAGAAAACAGCAAGGCCTGATCTTAACTTGTGAACATATAGAAGCATTTATGAATACTTGAATGACATTTTGATATAAATTAACACACAATATTAAACAATAATAAAAAAAATCATTATAAAGTGGTTCAGAACAGAATTTTAGAATAAATGAGAGTAAACAGAAATGTATGGTTTGGAGGTATCAATTCTGCATTATCTTGTTTCGTTTTAATGAGGTAATTAAAGGCATCTTTCAGAAATATTAACAGAAAAGAAAAATTGCAAAGTCTGTAGCAGTCAAGTCTAAAATCAAATGATAGGCAATCTCATTTGTCATCTTATAAAAAACCCAGAGGAAGCAGTATTATTTTACATATCCTTATAATGGTTTTCAAAGAGCACAGTTAAAAACCTTCTGAGAATCTAGATAGCAATTACATTATTACCTTTGACATCTTTTAGATATTGGGTTTAATTACAGGTAAAGCTGGAGACTGCTAAATGTATCTTCTTTACGGTTAGAGATAGCCTAAATAAAGTTTGGATGTTTTATACATTGGCTTCTTTTCATTTCTGCAAAAATTTATCAGAAATACCTGGATTGCAGCTTTAAAAATAAAGAAAGAGAACCAGAAACCTTTCCTTTTGCTTAAGGAAATATGAAAGATGATGAGGGAAATAGTCTTTCTTTCCAGTAAGTACCAATTAGATTGAATATGTGCATCACAACATTAAGAAAGAACATTTTTCTCCATTTTAGATGAAACTTTTACATTTGGCAAAGTGAAAATGCAAGAAAGAACAGTTAGGATATAACCTAAAAGGATGAAAAATCCAGTCATAATATTTTCCTACAAGGTACAGCATGCTTTCTCCTGTACTTTTATTTAGGCAAGGTATCAAATTTGTTTGTTATGGAAATACTTTAGCATTTGTGCCATAGTGTTAAGGTGATATGTCTACTGTAAAGTGCTGGGCTATTTCTCTATATATTGAATATATTGACAATATATTAACAGCATGAGCCCACAGGAAGTAAAAAAAAGTGCAAAATGGGATGTTTTGTACTTTTAGATCTTAACTGAATGAAGGTATTGTCCCCACACTACACTAGTGCATCTACTAAAAATGAAGCCATTATATCAATTTCCATGCCACCTCATTCTGGAAATATTGTTGTTAAGATAAAGAAAATAGAAATATGGAAAATGCAGAGGAATAATAAACAAGAAATGCACGTCTATATTAATGGCAACAGCCTGGTTTGTGTCTATTTCTGTAGCATATTGTCACTGAATCAAGAATAACTTAAAAATCTTTCACTGCAAATTTTACAGATACCACTTTACCTCTCTCAAACATCTTTGCACTTATACAGATGTCATTATTTTTATAGGAACATCCACAGCACATTCAGGTTTGGCATTGTGGCATTTTTTAATGCTTTCTAAAAAACTAATACTTTGGAGAAGTTGCACATACAAAATGAACAATAAATGGCTTTGTTCTTTCATGGACAATGTATTACTGATAGCTAGGAATTGTTATTCGCTACCTAGGCAGAGAAACAAAACTGTAATGTCTTACTATTATTTAACAAAGCTCTAATGTCTTATTATTATTTGGAGACCACAAAATCACTGATGCTAACTAGAAGGGTATTTTAATCTTGAGCTGGCATTAAATCAGTCCTTAAAAGAATAAACTTTTCCTTGGTAAGTAACAAAGAGCAAGGTCAAGTTGTTTAATTAATTCAGGAATAATATTTGTGCATTATAAATCTTGAAGATTATACATTATTAAGTATTTTGGACTAGTCTTTGTGCAAGTTATTAGTATTTAATAAAGTTGTTTTGTTTTTTTTTTCCCTGTTATAGTTAAATAGGTTTTTTTACCCTGATTTTGGATTCAGTTATACCTTAATGGAATAAATGGACTTTTCTTACAATAGTCCTTATAGGAAAAAAACAGTCATTACCTGATAGATTATTAGGAATTAGGATTAAAGGCATTTTGAGATTAGTAAATAAAGTCTTATAAAGCAAAATTTTAATATAGTAAATTGAAACATGGAATTTGATACCTTCTTCGTTTCCCAGTGTAGGTTGTTCTGTAGATCACAGCCTTGTCAGAACCTTAGACTATGAAAATACAGACGATAACCCACCTAAATAAAAGACAATCTTTCCATTGACTTTGATGAACTTTGAATCACTCCTGTACTTCCTTTTTACATGATCTTTCTATATCATAGAGCAAATATCAATTGCTGATACTTTAAGGTATTTCCAGTGTGTTAAATTGCAGTGCATAGAACCAACCATGTAACAATGTTTTTCCAGTTCTCTCTCCAGTTTCCCACTTCACAGTTGGAACATTTTTGTTTTCATTGTTATTCTTCCTGTGAGAGTGTCTTTTCCACATACATTTTTCTGTGTTCTTTTCCATGTACCCTTCATTTTTTGCCCAAATCTGACATTCTGTCAGCATTACATAAGATATTTATCTCTGTCCAATTTAAGTCTTGTACTATGAAGTACACCTGTGAACACTGATCTGGAATGACAGATAGTTCCACTGAAAATGTCTACATTTTACTACTTGCTGGAACCATTTCTGCTGTATTTATGAGTGCAGAACATTTGGTACTTGTATCAATGTACCAAAAATAAGCAACAGTTCTATTATTTATTTTACATTTTTCTTCCTTTTGAATGTCTGTCATTTACTTCCATCTGCTTGTTAATATATGTGCTATGGTTTGACGCTGGCACAATGCCTGTGCCCCCATGAAAATACACTTTCCCCAGTGGCTGCTGTGAGATGTGACCAGGAATAGAGCAAAGCAGGCTCCAGCTTAGGAATAAAGGGAAGAAAAAAACTTTATTAACTACAATATATATATATTAAAAAAAAACAAACCTCAGAATGAAAACTCCAAATACATTCCTCCTCCTCCCCCCTCTCAGATAATCAACTTTAAGTTCATCACCACCCTTCAAATAATTAACTCTCTGTCCATCAGGGAGAGAGGAATCCCCCCCCCCGCCTTTGCACCATTGGCTTTCCCCTGGAAACTCAGGTGAAACCTCTTGTGTTTCCATGTCACTCGTGGCACCGCCCGGAGAACATTTGCACTCGTGACGTCCTCCTTCCATGCTCAGTGCTCTCACCACCGCACATGGATCAGAACTGCTTTTAGGGTTTGCCTCTTAAGGATGCTTTGCCCATTTCCAAAACGCCAACAGTCTCTCTGCTTCGGGACACGAGTCCCCCCCAGTTTCACCCCCTGGGGCCGAGGGGCCTCGTGAACAGAGATCTTCCTCTCCACTGGAGACAAGAGGGCACCACCACAACCTCCTCAGCCGTCTCTGTTCACAGCACTGCTTCACCACACTCTCTTGGCTCCAAGGCATTGCCTCCCCCTAAATGCAGTCTCTGTGTCACAGGAAAAACATGGGTCTGTCCATGGCCATACAAGAAAAGAGTCCAGCCAAAGGCCACTCCTTCATCTCCTCCCACCTGGGATTCTTCTCAACCTTCTGGCATCTCTCACTTGCACCAACTTTCATCCCTCTCTCTCCTCTCATTCAAATCCAGGAGGATCAGTATTTGTAAGGTTTCCATTATTCAAGAAAAGGGTTAAAATCTTCGCTTCTTTCTGCCCAGAACTCCCACAAATCTTCTCGGCTGCATCCCCCACTTCTCGGCTGGCCGTGCTGATATCACAGCACAGTTCAGGGCAGCACAGGCACGGGCTCTCTCTCTCTCTCTCTCTCTCCCGGCAGATGGGGGGGGCCCCGATGCCTCTTGATGTTCCTTCCACCCTTCCGTCTTGCAAAGCCTTCACCCCCTCCTGTGCCTAAGGCTCCGGCCTACCTCACCAGGCTGCATGGCTTCCCTTCCCCCGCCCAGCCCTGGCTGGGCAGGGGAGGTCTGACCTCCTTCATGGACCGGAACCAAGAGAGTTCTCCTGGGCATTCTCCGCTCTTTTAACCCCTGTGCTCTCAGAGGCGGTCCATACCTTCAGTGGCCAAACCACGAGTCAATATTCAAATCCAAGCACTGATTGGTTTGACCACAACCTCCAAAAAAAAACCCTCACTTCCTTCTCAACCTAGGACAATATGAAATATTTTTCTTTTTGTTTCTCAAATTATAAGAAGGAAATGAAAAACTTAATGTTCAGAAAAAAAAGTATATTGCTTATACTCTCTTATTGATCATACAGAGTATCTAGCAATTTCCTAGTAATGCGCCTGTTGTCTTAGTATAAAATTAGTAATTGTTACTCCTTATATGGAGATATGTTAACCTGACAAAATGAAAAAAGAAAAAAAAATCTTCACAGCTCAATGACATTTTATCCCATTAACACTTAGTATGTTTTTTTTGTTTTATTTTTCAGTATAACTTTAAGAGATAGCAAACATGCAATTTTGACAATGAAAACATAAGAACATAATGAAAAGAAATACAAATGTTGATAGCCTAGGTATATTCTAAAGAGACACTTTTCTTTTAGAATTGCTTTTGTTTACAGTACCTATCTTTAACTTCCTACATCAGTTAGATTAATTAGAACTGAGGTAATTTTCTCTCTAGTATTATAGTAAATAGCATAGGGTTGGGTTTTGTTCAGAAGATGAAAAAATCAGATCATCCTATTCTAGACAAGTTTCTTTCCATGCATATGTAGATGTCATTCTCTATAGCTATAATAAACAC
Source organism: Hypocryptadius cinnamomeus (assembly GCA_013400635.1). Taxonomy (NCBI): domain Eukaryota; kingdom Metazoa; phylum Chordata; class Aves; order Passeriformes; family Zosteropidae; genus Hypocryptadius; species Hypocryptadius cinnamomeus. The sequence goes on from VYZP01052631.1 coordinate 8,143, forward strand.
CTGTATCTGCATCTGAAAAATATTATTTGACCCTGGACCAGCAACTAAGCATCACATTGCCACTCACTCACTCTGTCCATGAGTAAAAGTGAGAAGATTCATGGGCTGAGATAAATGCAGTTTAACAGGTAAAGCAAAAGCTGTGCACACAAGCAAAGCAAAGCAAGGATTTTTTTCACCACTTCCTATCAGTGGGCAGGTGTTCAGCCATCTTCAGGAAAGCAGGGCTCTATAACACATAACAATTCTAGGGAAGACAAATGCCATCACTGTTAATGTACTTCCTCGTCCCCCAGCTTATATATGAACCAAAAAACCCAACATCAAACAAACAAAACCCCCACAACCAATAACAAACCACAATGATAGCAGATATTAATCTATTTTTTAAACAAATTTAAAAGCCAGTTATGGGAAAATTACTATTCTAGAGAATATTACAGATTAAGTTAAAGGTCTTACAGAGATGCAGCATAAAATTCAGTGTATGTGAAACCAAAAATTAAACAAATCTGTGTAGCTGAGTGACACCTAAAAACCCTACAGCTATCTAAGCCTGGCATTTAATGTTTAGAACCCTTGTGGAAAACATGAAGCAGAAAAAGAAACAAGTATATTTGCAGGCCATCCATAAACCAGATAGGTCATTACATCCAATTTCATAGAAATGGCAAAAAAAACACAAAAAATTTCCTTTACATAAATATATGAAAATAGATAAAGCTGTTTCTGCAAGCTGTCTGCTGAAATGACTAAGATGGATTTCAATATTAACTTTCATGTCTAGTGTCAAGAAAATGATGGACAGATCAAATTATCTAGTACCTAATGATGCCACACCTTGCATCTTCTGACATATAATGATGACAACTGCATCAGAAAATCTGAATAATTCTCCACCACATCTCACATCTCTTTCAGGAGTTTTTGTTCCTTTTGCTCTTATTGGAAAACAGATATGAAACAACATTGTTCTGGCACTAGGAACAGGCACTTATTTCACAGTCTAAATTTATCTGTAACTGAGAGTAGAAAAGTATTTTAATGCAATTTTTTATTTTTCCTCTAAAATGTTTTTCCTTGGATTTTCCAACACATTTATGAACAGCAGCCATCCTTTCAGCATTGAAATATCAAACTCAACTACTCAAGCTCTCTGATTCATCAATAGGACAGGTTTTCCATATTTCTGATCATACAAATTTCCTTTCTTGGCATCAGGTCCTCAAATACCTTTAAGCATGTATGATTACACTGTGCCATGCTTCAAGTGACTCTGCACACCATTAAGAATATTCTTCTGTCTCTGAGATACCTAACTTGTTTGATTTGTTGTTTGTTCAGTTTGTTTTGCTTTCTCCATGGCTGTGTTATAGGGGCATTTAAAAGTCATCCTTCAGCTGGGGTGTATATCCATGTCCATTTGTACCACAGGATCCTTTAATTATAGGTGTTGACCTTGAATTTTGCATTATTAAATTTCTTTCTACCTTAGTTGTTTCAGCCTTCAAAGTAATGTTTTCTGTTTTTTTCCCAACTGTCCTTTTTTATTGACTAACTCTTTTTATAACTTTGTGTCATTAGCATTTTTTATCAGCACATTTAGCTTTCTGTGCCAAGGCCAAGTGGAAAATTTAAGCAAGATTTTCCCTAGACTTATTATTTAAGAGCATAATTGAATTTCATAGAGTAGAATCCAGCTCCTTGATTTAGCCATCAATGTTCATCTATGCAATATGAATCTTTGAAAAAGGGATGACTGTGTTTATACACAGCAAATATGCCCACAAGAGGCATATGAAAATCTATAAACATACTCTAGGTAATATATAAATGAAAATTTGAAGTTATTCCTAAATTACAGTTACTTGAAAAAAGATGGTGATTTGGATATAAGGAATAAAAATATTGATCTTCATAAAAATTCTCAATAATAAAAGGAATTAAGTGACAGGATAGATTTTCTTTGGAGAAAAAAAAAAACCAAAAACAAGCAAGCAAGCAATACAAAAACTCAGCTGCAACACCACAAAGTGGTTACAGCATACAATAAGCCATCTGTAAAAAATGATAAGTCTGCAATAAAGCAATGCGTATTGAAAACTTTCAGAGTTCCTTATAACATTAAGAAATAAAAGAATAAAAATATATATACAGCTTCCATTATAAGCTAGAATTCCACAGATAAATATTGTCTATTTAAGGAAAGAATCTTGGTCATCTTGTACTATATTTACAGTGGTTTTTAGTTCTCTAAATGGACAGATATATCTCTGATGGATTATACAATATCCAAATTTAGAAACTGAAAACTGATGTAAAATGTAGTGTTTAGAATAGTATTGCAACTTCCACTAGTGCTTTAAAAAGTATGTGTTGGATATTAATTGAGTTTATCATAATAGTTCCCTTGGACTTATTTCTGGTTGCTCCATTTGTTTAAATGTAACTAAAATCCAGGAAGATCATAACAGATTTTTCCTTGTTTCAACATATTTTAAAACTTTGTACATCCTCATCCTATGAAGAATCTTTCATGAAATTGGTTGCCTTTCAAAATCACCATTGACTTCAACGGAGTAACTCTTATATGTAAAACTTTATAAATAATTCCTTCTTAGTTGCTTTACGGAAATAGGGATGCTTCTTCTGACATTTTAAAGTAGATAGTCTTTTTAAATAGCCACATTCAAACTTTAAATTTTTTGGCACTTACAATGAGTATTTGTATGAAAAAGAATACTTGTTAGCAGATATACAACATTGATATTAAACACATTGTCATATGCATGCATCCATTTAGTGTTAAATTCTATTCCACTTCAAATAGAATGATTCATATATTTAATCTATCCCTAGACAGATCAGAGCTCTCATTTAGTTATGAATAAGTGAATTTTTCCACTAATATTTTTGGATATATATATGTATATGTCTCTGTGCGTGTGTTTGTGTGCTAGTTTGAAAGAAAACCAGTGAGACATTCCAAGTCAGAACTACAATTTAATAGGAAAATTTTTAAAAAGGCAGAAAACACTGGCTTAACCTGATAGAGTCAGGATACAACTCGATACCCTGTTGGTCAGGGTGATGGTTGCAGTCCAATTAAATGGTGGCTGCAGTCCTGTTGAAGCAGTTGATGCGGTTCTGTTGAAGCAGTGATCCTGTAGAAGGGTCTGGTCTTCCTCTGAAGGTCCAGTGGTGGTTACGTAGCTCTTGTCCTCTCGGAATCCAGTAGGTATTCCAAACCTCAGATTATATCCAGGTGGGAATGCTTGGTTCCTCCCCCTGGGTGGAGCATTTTACAATGGGATGATGTAATTTTACGAGTCTTGTAGTGAGACTCCATGGCCCATTAGCAGAAGATAGCCTCCAGGAGGGAGTTGTGAGGGATGGGATTTGGAAGAGATAAAGAACACTGCCCCACTTGTTTTTAACAGTTTATGAAGATGGTGATAGAATACATACTGTTGGTTTCATCTTACATTGTCACCTAAGACAATGTATTTTATTTTGAAGTTCAGTACTAATCAAAATTTCATTAAAATATGTGGTTTTTTGTAGCTTAGGCAGTTTGATTGATGTCAGGATGTTAAAAATATGCAATCCTGACTCTGTGACCTACACCACATTTCCCTCTACTGAGGACTTGATTTTTAAATATGCGGCAAAGCATTTATCTGAAGTTACCTTGAGAGGATTAGATTATTTCACAGTATTTTTTATTTGTAGATTGTGATTCAAAGATGTAACTCAAAATTAAAATTGCACATTTGATTTTATTGTAGTAAACAGATACTGTTTAGAGATATTTGTCAAAAATATTTTTTCTTCAAAAGGAAATATATTATCATCCTTTATGCCTCCTTCCTTTTGTTCTAACACAGCTTATATATCATCTCCATTTCTATATATATTTTTATAACTGCTTCTTCACAAATATGTGTGCATTTTCTTATAAATTCTGACTTATGACATTACAGCTAATGTGTCTGGTGAACACACCATCCTACATTATCTCTAGTATGTAGTAAATAATATTATATGAACATATCCAGAGCTGAAGAGGGAAGTGTGCAGAATGCCTTCCTATGAATTGATTTTTGAACAAACACATATTTGTCTATCAAATGCTCAGTTTACCAAGAAGAAAAAAATCTCATTAGGCTAAAGTTGGACTTTAAGAACTCCCCTTATTTTCTGTATTTGAAAATCATATAATCTATCTCTTGAAAATCCTATTAGCATTGGCTTCATTTGGAAAGTAATGTCTTCATCTGGTTATTTTCATGCTTCCTTGATATTTTCATGCTGATTCCACAAAATCAGATATTGACAAAAATCAGAAAGATTATATATCTATAGGTAAATGTATGTTTATACTATATCTATAGGTAGATTTGTGTTTGTAAGGCTTTGTGTACATACAGATATGCTACAAATACAATCATATTATCACACATCTTTTTTTTTGTACTTACAAAATATAAAGCAATTTGTATTATCTGAGCAATCTACACGTGTGTGTAACCCACAATCACTAGTACATTGCAGTTCAGTCCTCCTTAGATTGTTTTCTTTATTTGAGGCTTCTGGTATTAGTGGAATTTTTCCATGGCTGCTGAATTTAACATTAAAGAAAGTAGCACTG
>VYZP01052635.1:9246-25120 GCA_013400635.1 Hypocryptadius cinnamomeus
CGCGGGGCCGATCCCTCACGCGGGGCCGGTCCCTGCGCGGGGCCGATCCCTCACGCGGGGCCGGTCCCTCACGCGGGGCCTGTCGCTGTCGCCACACTCGTCTGTCACGAGCCTGCGCGCGGGCACGGGCGCGCCGGGCCCTGCCCGGAGTCGTGTGGGGTCCTTTGGGATGGATCCATCCCCGGGTCACGGGATCGATTCGGTTGGAAGAGGCTGCCGAGGTCAGCGAGTCCCACCGCCCTGTGAACCAGACCGTGGCACCAAGTGTCACGTCCAGCCTTTCCTTAAACACCTCGAGGGACGGCAACTCCACCACGTCCCTTGGCAGCTCATGCTGATGTCCCATCTGTAAAGAATTTCTTCCTGATGTCCAGTCTGAACCTTTCCCGCTGTAGCTTGAGACTATGCCCTCTTACCTTGTCACTGTCCTCGGCCTGCAAGAAGATGCCGACCCCCACCTGGTTATACCCTCCTTTTAGGGAGTTGTAGGGAGATAAGGTCACCCCTGAGCCTCTTTTTCTCCAGGCTAAACACCCCCAGTTCCCTCAGCTCCTCCTCATAGGACTTGTGCTCCAGACCCTTCACCAGCTCTATTGCCCTTCTCTGGAACAGAAGTGGTCCTGCAGTGTCCCAGTGTCTGTGTAAGCAGCAGAAACCTTCAGGGCCTCTCATTTCCCACAGAAATCCAGTGTGGAATGGGTCACTGCTGTGGGCTCCATACTCAGTCAGGATCCTGCAAGGATTTATGACAGGCCCAAGGAGCTGTGACTCACGGAAGCCAGAACTGGCTGTGTCATGCTGCAAAGGGCCATTGAGGAACAAAGCCTTTGATTTTCACCTTCTGTATTCCAGCGACCTGGAAGTGCAGCCAGCTGCGGGGGGGGTCAGGCTCTTCTCCCAGGTAACAAGTGACAGAGTTAGAGGAAGCGGCCTCAAATTCCCTAAACCAAGAGAGGTTTAGATTGCATATTAGGAGAAATTTATTCACTGAAAGTGTTGTAAAGCACTGAAACAAGGGAGTGGTGGAGTCACCACCCCTGCAAGTGTTTGAAAACAGGTGGATTTGTCACTTGAGGATATGGTTAAGTGGTGGACATGGCACATCTGGATTCACAGTGGATAGGATGATCTTAAAGTAATTTCTAGACATAAACAATTCTGTTCTGTGGCTTGAGTTGCTTGGTGCTCATGCCTGCAGATTCATGTGAAATAGACATGTCCAAAGTCCATCCTGTAGCTGCCTCTGTGCAAACATGGGCTAAAGCCAAAGCTGTGCTTTGGCCCTAATTTTTCGTGTTTTATTTGGGAAGTAAGTAGCATGTTTCAGGTTATTGAGGCAGCTGCAATAGTACACTTAGTCTGGGACTCCCAAAGGGTTTTATCTAATATGAACAGCCCTTGGGAAGCAGACAACAAAGGGCTAGGATGTGGACTTAAGCAATCTTTTGTTGGGATGAATCACTCTTTCCTAAGTGTTGGTATCTTTTTCTTTCATTTGCCAATAATATGTAATTTGCTAGTAGTGGTATATGATTGCCAGTGGGGAAACACGATGCAGTAGAGTGAGTTGGTTGGGTAAGTGCAACACAGGCAGATGTTGGTGTTGTTTCCTCTTTGCTGGCGTCTCAGCAGCCTTGCCTTTGAATAATGTGTTTAGCCAAATGCATCTTGCTGCTGACTTCCTGAGGAAGAGGTTGAGACAAGGAGAATCCTGCTTTGTTATGAGCTAATAATTAAGCAGTTGAGTGCATGAAAAAAAAGGACACATTACAGTCTGTTGCATTGCCAAAAGGAGTGGCAGCAAATAATGCACATTGGAACTACTTCCAATGAAGTCTCAAAAGGTGCTTGTTTTGTAGTGGATGTCATGAAGTAAGTACCCCTCTCCCAGCCTGCAGTAACAGATCCTTCTGCAGTATTGCGTTAATTAAAAAAAAAACCAGACAGAATACAACTTTCTGGCTTGAGAATTATTTTTGCTATTTTTGCTTACTATTTTCTTTCAGGCACGCCTTGCTACAGGGCCCAGACAAAATAATGGCATTTTCTACGAAATTCGCACGTACGATATTAAGCCAGCGAAGATGAAGGAGTATTTGGAAACGGTCAACAAGTACTTTCACTTCCGCACCGCTCACTCGGAGCTGGTGGGATTCTGGTACTCGGAGCTGGGAGCGATGAACAAGGTGCTCCACATTTGGAAGTACGGTACGGTCGGCATCCCTTCGCGCTGCTCTGCTCCCTCTGTGTCCCCTGTCTCCTAGGCAAGAAGGTGAGGGGAATGCTTACCTGGCTTTTGTTTGTTGCTCTCATTGTAAGGAAGTGTCCCCAAAACATTGCTCCTGTACTGACTAGTGCCAAGAGCACTTCAGAGCTTGTCAGGACAGCTTTGGCGTGTTGGGATAAGAAAGTTACGAATGTTCTCAAGCAGCAGTCTCTGTTCAAATCAGATCTAATAGAGGAACTGTGACAGAGTGTTTCATTCATGGTAAATATTTTTAACTTTGGGTCAGTTCCACAAATGTCTTGAAACTTTCAAAGCTAATGAAAAAAAGGAAATATGCATGCATATGCAGTCTGTGTGTGTTTATATGCATGTATAATTGTTCTTGTATTTTAGCTCAGAGTACCACTCACTCCCATAAAAAAATGAGCATGCCGTTTGCATGCTTAAACTCCTTGTGCAGTGGGCCTGTACTGAGCTAGGAAGCCACTCCACCAGGTCTGACTTCTCAGACATGCAGAGTGTTTTTGTTGCAACTTTAACCTTGCTAGCAATATGGTTTTTGCAGTATGATCAACTTTTTATCTTATTGGAGTTGGTGCTGACATGGAAGGTGCAGGTAAGCCAAAAAAGCGACTGTTGTGCTAAAAATATGCTAGGTGTGCTGGCTGTGCTTTTTGTGGAGCCCAAGGAAAGTGATACTTGTGTTACAGAGGAGTGGGAAGGCACAATGGTATAATTCCCCCTGAACACCTGCTGCAGTCCAGGTGTATCTACAGTGTGCTCATTGAAGTCCAGTGTGGTCACAGTACCTGTGTAGATTAAAGGATCAGCCCTTTTGTTTTGGAGAGATGAATCAGGGAATCAGAATTGTTTGGTTCTTCTCAACCATGTTGCTCAGGGCCGCGTCCAGCCTGGCCTCTAACCCCTTCCAGGGGTAGGGCATCCACAGCTTCTCTGAGCAATCTGCTCCAGTGCCTCAGCATTCTCAGAGTGAAGAATTTATTGATTATATCTAATCTAAGTCTTGTTCCATCCCAGAAGGTGTTTAAGGCCAGGCTGGATGGAGCTCTGTGTGGCAGGTGTCCCCGCACATGCCCGGGGGGTTGAGACTAGGTGATGTTTAGTGGTCCCTTCCAATCCAGACCATCCTGTGATTCTAAGTCTACCCTTTGTCAGTTTAAAGCCATTCCCTCCTGTCCTAACACTACATGCCCTCATAAAAAGTGCCTCTCCAGCTCCCTTTAGGTGCTGGAATGCTGCTGTAAGGTCTCCCTGGAGCCTTCCCTTCTTCAGGCTGAATAGCCCAAACTCTTCCAGCCAGTCTTCACAGGAGAGGTGCTTGAGCACTTGGATCGTCTTTGTCACCTCCTCTGATGTCAGTCATTCTTCCCTCATCCACCAAAGCTGTAACTCCATCACAGAAGGCCAAAATTAGTCAGGCACAATTTGCCCTTAGTGAAGCCATGTTGGCTGTCACCAGTCACCTCAATGCCTTCCATGAGCCCTGGCATAGTTTCCATAAGGATCTGTGCCGTGATCTTGCCAGGCACACAGGTGAGACTGACCAAGCTGTAGTTTTGCAATTCTTCTTATGTTCCTTTTTAAAAATGGGCTGCCGTAACTTGTCAGATGCAAAGAATTGTGGCTTAGCCACTTCCTCTGACAGTTTCCTCAGGACCCGTGAATCTGTCTCGTTGAGTCCCGTTCACGGATGTATCTCTTCATATCCCTTGGATGGTCTCAAACCTGACTTTTTTCCAGCAGCCGGTGGTTCTTCATTCTCACAGTCCCTGCCTTTGCCTTCTGTGACTGGCATGGTCTGGCTGGAGCACTTGCCAGTGCAGACCAAGGCAAAAAAGAACGTCTAGTACCTCAACATTTTTCATCACCTGGGCAGCCATGTCTTTCTTTTCCTTCAAGAGAGGACATTTCATTTGTCGATATTTTGAGTTCACTTGCATTTATAAATTGTCCTGCTTCTCAGAACATTTTGTTCTTGGCTATTGTGACTATCTCTAAATTAAAAAAAAAAAAAAAATCTATGGGAAACCTTTAAAATGCAAAACTAAGACAAAACCTATACCTTTTGTTTCCTAAGAGTGTTTTACAGTCTAATTGTGGTGGTTTCTCCCCCCACTCTAAGACCACACTGTGATCTGAGAAATGAACAAACTTTACAACATCCTTCCTCCTTGACTCATCAGATCCCTGCTTACATTATTTCTATATTTACCTCTTAGTCCCAAGATACTGGTATTTTTCAAGGTTCTTCCCATTCTCAGATGCTGGATTTTTCTTTTGTAATATTAGGGGCTGTCTGCATAAATATATTGCTTAAGATGCCACTGTAGCCTAAGCAATTGAAATTCACACTCCTAATTAAGTGGATTTGTTTTCCATTAAGACAAAAAAAAGAAGAAATGGTTTAGCTTTTGGGCATTTAACATCTTTTTATGTAACTGAACACACAAACATTAATTCTACACTTTTAATGTCACTTTGTATAAGCCAAAGCACATTTATTAATTTTTTTCTTGGTAGACTATTGCTTCTCCTGATTTTTTTCCACTTCATTTCCATATCCACTGTGCTTTCTCCAAATCTTACCCTGGGTAACTGTTGCTACATCCAGTAGTCCCTGCAATTGCTATGTGTAAATCTTTTTAAAGAGTAAAATTGCTTAACTTATTTTAACTCTTGTAAACTTTCTTGGAAAATTCCATTTGGCTTGAATCCATTTTAGTCTGAGAGCTAAAGCAGATTTTAAGGGAAGTTTTGCAGAATTTAAAGGAAACTTAACCACATCTGCTTTGAGCTAATATGATGTCAAAAAATACCAGTTTCAAAATTAGATAAGTGTAGTTTGCCTTCTTGCAATTACACATTTTGATTGAGTCTGACATGACATCATATGCATTTTTTCATGGGTTTTTTTCCTTTCTTACAGATAATTTTGCCCACAGAACAGCAGTCCGGCACGCACTAGCAAATGACAAAGACTGGCAGGGAAAATTCCTCTCTGCGGCTCTCCCCTTGGTAGAGAAGCAGCACAATGAGGTTGCTTATCTGGTGCCCTGGTGTCAGCTTGGGAAGCCTTCAAAGGAAGGGGGTGAGCTTATCTTTTCTTTTGCTGATTAAAGCTACCGACACTAACACAAAATGGCTTAAAGTTTAAACCAGGTATTGCACACTTCTGTGACCCTTTACATAACAAATGCATGTATGTGCACCCGTGTGGAAAAAGTGACAGAACACAGTGAGGGACAGAATTTTTCGGGAGGATTTTACACTAACGTACATCAATAACGGACTGGAACGCTGATCATCAAGGTTGTTAGTGATCAGGATTGTGACTTGGTAAATGAACCAAGTGCAGAATGGCAGTGCCATAGGAGTGGTCAGAGCAGTCATCCCAGACTTCCTTTGTCTGTCCATCAGTGAGAGGGCATTTCCTGGATAATTGTTGTTCTCTTTCACAGAGATTTTCATCTTGCTTTGATGTTACTGCTTCTTTCACATAAAGTTTAAAAGATTGCCTACTTTTTTAAAGATATGTGAAAGTCAAACAAGGATCTGCTCCTTGATCTTGCCAGATACAGAGGTGAGACTGATCGAGCTGTAGTTCTGCAGTTCTTCCTTATGCCCCTTTTTGTAACAATCATAGGTTAGGTGTAGAAATCACGTCTCTTTGTATTTTAATTCTCTCGGTAGCAAATTTGATGTTAGTAATATTGACTGTTCCCCCATTTATGAACATTGGCAGGCTTTCTTGCATGAAGTGACAGGGAACAGACCTTGCTTCAGCCCTCAGCACATGTGTAACTACAGTAATCTTTGTTCTTTATTTCCTTTATTCAGGATTTGGAATTTTATGCTGCTGCTGTTGAATTTGAAAGCAGTCCAGTTTTCTCTAAAGTCTGGAGAGACGACTTCAAACACAGTTGTAGTTTATCTGCAGCTGGAGAGTGACACCAGACACTGCCAAGTGGCGAGTGTCTGACTTTCTATTACTGTGTCAACAATTGTGATCTGAAGTAACTACTTGAACAGAAAGAAGACAAGTAACTTTTAGCAGGACTGGAGTTTTTTTGGCGAATTGTGCCATTTCTCTACAAGTAAGGGAGATTGCTTGGCACAGCAGAGCTGCTAAACTAGTCCTGCTCTTTTGGTTGTGCTATCAGATCTTACTGCGACCAGCTGCCAGGAGTCAAAGGAGTTTGTAATGTCATGAACCACTTCAATGCCAGAAAACATCTCCAGTCTTAGAAAAGACATCCAGCATTGCTCAAGCAGATGCCCAAATCCCTCAAATGAGTACAAGCACTTGTGGTATCTGCAAAGTAGTCTGAATATCCCAAAGTCTCCGCGCAGCAATGAAAATTGCAAAGTTGGGCTTTGTGTGAAGCCTTCTATTCTTCAGGGCCCTCTACTTAGATTGGCACTTGAACTAACTGCTGTTAGTGAGCTTGTGCTCTTGAGCCTCTGGAAGGTGGGAGTTCTTGTGCATGTTGGGAGGAAGCAGCAGTTTCCTGCTGTCCCCAGATGACAGGGAAACATACTGGTTTCACAGCAAATCCATGGTGGCCATGAGACATGATTCGAGGTCTGGTGTATTAATTTGTATTTCCTTCCTTGTGGTAGTGTTCGCCTTTTCTTCTAGGTGTATATGAATGGGTTACTTTCCAGATGAAGCCTGGTGGGCCAGCCTTGTGGGGTGAACCATTTCGAGCTGCAATCAATGCTCACATAAACACAGGATATACCAAGCTGATCGGTGTTTTCCACACAGAATATGGATCACTTAACACAGGTACTCACCAATTTCTGATATGGACTTTGGAATAGGAAGGGGCAGAGGCAGAGGGGCAAGCCACCGTCCTGGATCAGGATTGGCCAGCTTGCTAAAAATGTTGGTGTGGATCACTGAAGTCCTGTAAACAGTCCTTGAACCCAGCTTTGTGTATTGGGTTATAGACTTAAGCCAGTTGCCCCAATCTTAAAAGACTCTCAGATCTGATATTAAAGTCATACCATGCAATGGCTCAGTGAAAGATCATCTCACCACTGGCATGCCTGGAGAATTGTTTCTGATAGCTGCAAGGCATGTAACAGATGAAGGCAGATTGCTAGTACGTGTTGTATTGCAGCATAATAGTGCTCAGCTGACTTTATTTGTACTTTCTCAGTCCATGTGTTATGGTGGAACGAGAGCCCAGATCACCGGGCAGCAGGAAGACACAGCGCCCATGAAGATGCCAGAGTTGTAGCAGCTGGTAAGACATGATGAATCCAGAGAACTCACTGGTGTTACCTGCATGCATGCTGAGAAAAGTATTACTTTTCATTGGAATGCTGTCTTAATTAAACATGTATTTAATTTTAGTGCGCGACAGTGTCAGATTCTTGGAGTCCCAGAAAAATGTGCTTCTGATTCCTGTGCAGTGCTCACCGCTGAAGTAACCTTCTTCTAAACAATGTAACTGATGGCAGAGGAAACAAGATGGAAGTGCTGTCAGCAAGTGACATGGACCCCCGTACCCTCATGAGCTGAGCTGTTCTTCAGTTGACAAAAAATGGATGCAAAATGCTGATCCACTGGCAGTGTAAATCAGCACTCTGATACCAAAACCAGAAGTTTATGGTGATGTTCCTACATCTCCAGGACAAAGAACTTGAGCCATATCATGACACAAACCATGCATCACCAACCATTTATTTTAATCCCTAAGTTCTTCATGATTTTTTGCGTAGCTAGATCACTTACTGAACTGAGAAAGTTAAGTGCTCTTGTCCAGCATTCCAGCCAGGGATGGCATCATTTTTATAACGTACTTTGATGCCTCTTATAATTATCACATCTTAGTTATTCCATACAGTTTTAAGAAGGAAAGCTCCCACATATATCTTACCCAATTATGTTTTAATCAGACTTCTCACTGGCATACTTTATATTAATTCTGAGCAATGTACAACATCAGTGGGGCTGATTAGGTAGTGTGTCCCAATGAGCTCTGCCACGAGACTTTTTACATAATAACTTGTTATGGTTCATTTCAGCCTTTTCCTTTTTTGTTCATTAAACACTGCCTCAAAACTGTGAGTTATCCACACAAGCTTTGGCTTGGGTATTTTAATATTTGTTTAGGGTGCTAAAGGTGATTAGCCCTTCTTGTTCAATTGTGTCATCAGACTCAACTGATTTACATGTGCTGTCATTCTTTGAAATACTTTTTCTCAGACTGTTGAAAGCTAAATAAATGAGCATAAAGCATTAATTCTTATTGTTTAAGGCTCAAGCTCTTACTCTTTCTAACTATGAAATGATAAATCTCATTCTCCAAGTACAGTATTCATTTTGCAGGTCTTGTCTTTTGGTCAACAACAAATTGCTGTAGAACCAGTAAGCTAGAGTGAATAGCAGTAGGGCAGAAGGCACATGGGCTGAGAAGTCAAACTTCTGTTTTGTGTACAGTGGTACAGAGCACCCTCTTCTGCAATTTATAGGTATTGACTAAATTGCAGAGCACTTGGGAGGATTTTCTAGATGTTAATCCTGGATCTGCAATGAGCAGTTGAGTACTGAAGTATCTTACTGCAGTTTGCCTAATGCTTATTGCTTCTTTAAAGTGCATTAAGATCTCACAGAAAGCACTAAAACAATCTCTGGGCCATTGTGCTTGTGTCCCAGGTGAGTGCATGGGATGTGGCTGCTGTAGTTAAGGGAGTGTAACAGGTCCCAGATGCTATATCCATGTCTTCATACACTGCTCCCTGCAACAAAGCCATGTTTAGCATTCTCAGGGTGGAACAAACACTACTTCAGAGACCCCTGTCTTATATTTTACAAATCAACCTTTGAAAGTACCAAGAGCTGATGAACCAGTATATTGTTCAGAACATTACCTTACAACAGTTCTTTCAAAGGAAGATTTTTTTTTACAAAAAAAAACATGAGCTGAAAAGTGGGGAGAGTTAAAAAGATTTTTTTTTTCATTTGAATGCAAGAATTGTTTCACTAGGTTTTTTTTGTTTGGTTGGTTGTTTTTTTTAAATTAAAACTATTTTCTGTAACACCAGCACTGAGAGTAAAGAACATTCAAGATGTTAGAGGTGCTTTATCCTGAGGTGCCAGCTGGACACTAGATCAAAACAGAAAACCCAGGAAATTAAGAGGCCTAGGCAATCATCAACCACATGAAGTTCAAAGTGCAACTTTGGGTAGGGCAACCCTGGCTGTACAGGCAGGCTGGGGAACAAGATGTTAAAAGGCAGCAGGAATGGGCCCTGGGGAGTCCTGGTCGCAGGCAAGTTGAGTATGAGTGAGCAGTGCCCTGGCAGCCAGGAGGGCCAGCTCTGTCCTGGGGGGCATCAGGCACAGCATCACAGCCAGGCAAGGGAGGGGATTGTCCCACTCTGCTCTGTGCTGGGGCTGCCTCACCTCGAGTGCTGGGGGCAGTTTTGGGTGCCACTGATGCCTTTTGGGACTACCTAAAAAGAGAGGCCGGACAAAATTAGGGGAATAAAAAGCAGTTATATTTATTGAAGGGCCTTCAAGATACATTTCAGGCAGATGAGGCCGCCCACCCCCCACGTGCCCCCAGGGGCTGCACCCAAAAATGGACGATGGGTCACAGGCTTTCATACTTTTGTAAGTTTGGTCCATTTGCAGACTGCGGGTTAATCTTCGAAATACAGCTCTAGATAATGAAGCAATTTACTCCAAGTTTGCTCCCCTCAACTCACTTTTGTTTACATTTCTTAGGGCCTAAGAAAGTATGGTGTCCTTGATTCCTAGGCCTGGAAAGGAGTTGTTTTGTCTGACCAAAATGGGAAAACAGTAGCTAACACTCTATATGGAGTTTATACGCTAAAGAATTGCAGGATTACAAAGATACGAAAAACAGAAAAGCTAAAATCTTAAGGCATCAATACAATGTGAAAAAGATATTAAGCCATTAGAGAGGGTCAACAAAGATGGTGAAGGACTCTGAGGGGAAGCTGAATGAGGAGCATCTGAGGTCCCTGGGATTGTTCAGCCTGGAGGAGATTGAGGGGAGACCCCATTGCAGTGAGGGGAAGAGGAGAGGCAGACACTGATCTTGTCTCTGTTACCCAGTGACAGGACCTCAGGGAATGGCCTGAAGTTGCGTCGGGAGGTTTAGGCTGGGTATTAGAAAAAGATTCTTCACCCAGAGGGTGGCTGGGCACTGTAACAGACTCTCCACAGAAGTGATCACAGCACCAAGCGTGACAGAGATCAAGAAGTGTTTGGACAATGCTCTTAGGCATATGGTGTAATTTTTGGGGATGATGTTGTGCAGGGCCAGGAATGGGACTTGATGATCCTTTAGGGTCTCTTCCTACTCAGTATATTCTCTGATTCTGTGAAATTTTAATTCACTTCTTATATCAGGATGAATTTTCCTGATGAGTGTAACTTCAGGAATTGGTTAGACACTGGTACTTGGTTGATGGTGACACTGCAGGCAGTAGCAGACAACATTTTAGTGTCAGTTTATCCTTGAGCAATCACACTGTTATTCTGCTTTCATTTGTAAACTGCTGTTCAAAATCAAACAAGTGTATAGGGTGTTTTTAGCAAGGAGGAGCAATCAGCAACTCGCATACCTGTAATAAAAATTCAGAGGCAGGTACTTGAGTTGGGATTTAAACATCCAGAGAAGTTGGTTATGCTTTGCAGGTGGATTTGACAGTTAACCAATCACTTGCTAGAGACATTTCATTTACTAACTTTAAGTTTAATGTAGCACTTACCTTTATATCTTGCATCTCCTCATTTATCTGAAAATAGTGTATCTACTCCATACTGTTTTTAGAGCTACTGAAATCTCATGCAAAGTTAACAACAAAATAAAACCAGGCAAAATGAAAAGCTTCTAGCAGTGCTCCTTGAAATAGCAAATGCAAAAATTACACTTGTGAAGACCAATGGTGCTATAACAGCTTTATTTTTTACTTAATACAAGGCAATTAGAGTGCCTTTTAATACTTCACATAACAGATATTAGCAAATACAAATATATATACTTTTTTTTTTTTTGCTTTTAATGAGAACATCCATTTAAGGATTTAACTTAGAAATTTCAGTTGTGAAATCTCTCTAGATTTTTGCAAAGTTAACAGATATTCCAGTGCAAAAATAGATCCCATCACAGATAGCATAAAGTGCTTGGAACGAAGGACCAACTATAATTCAGGAGGGAAAGATAAGCACAACAGTGGTTGTTTAACCATGGGGAAAATACAACAACTCCTTACTGAAATACAAATGTACTACAAAGAGGGATGCAACATATCAATAGTACTGAAGTTTAAAATAAGTTAACACCTCAGTGTAGTTTCATTATCAAAAGTGGTTCATATAATGTGTATGACTCTAGAGTGATTTTTCCCCAACACATACCTAAGTGAAAATTAGTGGCTGTCTGAACATATTCCATGACCAATCTTCATGCCAGTGTTGCATTATGCTGTCTGTTCAGTAAAAACAATGCAGATCAGAGCTGTGAAGTAGTTTGATTAATATCCACGTTTACTGCAATATTTTGTCACAGAGAGCAGACCCTGTAAGCATGACAGTCATGGGGCAATAGAAATCAAGAATCTTTTTGGTGGGCTAAGGAAAGTATATTACCATATAACTGTTGTTTCCTGATAACATGAATAATTTAAATGAGCAGTTACCAAGAGCAAACCACAGCCCTTTCAGGACCAAACCTGAATCCTCCTAGAACTCGTTCTAGCCCTACATGCACTAGTTTGGTGCAATGCAAAACGTTGGCCCTTCACTTCAGTGATGCTGATTTGTAATA
The DNA here is from genome assembly GCA_013400635.1 of Hypocryptadius cinnamomeus. Classification (NCBI taxonomy): domain Eukaryota; kingdom Metazoa; phylum Chordata; class Aves; order Passeriformes; family Zosteropidae; genus Hypocryptadius; species Hypocryptadius cinnamomeus. The sequence continues at coordinate 21,307 of VYZP01052635.1, forward strand.
GAGACTTTTAGCAGTGGCAAGCCTCCAGGACATGCTACTTGTTTAAATGACATGGCAACATACTTGCAGCGTGTTCAGGAGTAGCCATGGCTGTAGCTCTGCTGTTTCTGCACCTGGAAGTCTGGTGTATCCATCACCCTGTAACTCATCCCCATAGAGTGATGATATCATAAAGGTAATAACAAAGTATGTTTTCAGTGAGGTATACCAATCCCCTTTACACTCCTTTCCTCAATCCCCTTAGCAATGAATTATACAGATAAAAAAAAAAAAAAGTATGAAAAAGGCACTTCAGCAGAGCCTGTACTAAGCTCTTACTTTACCTCAAGGTAGGACACAGAGGGACAAGGAACTTGGTTAAACTGTGTTTTGAAAATGTTGAGTTGGTCAGTGTTACCAAGTATACTTGGAAATATGTAATTCATCTTCTTCAGGCTCATGCCAGACATTTCAGTATTTGCTGGGCTGCTGTGGTCATTCACAGAAGAAAATGGTCCATGACTGATTCATGGAGTAGCATCAAAACTAGTGCAGAACCTCTGTGGGTATTTAAGGCAGAGGCATGGCATACAGGAACAGCTCAGGAACTGAACTTGTGTTCAAACCACATTACTGAACCAATTTTCAAATGTAAAAGCAACACAGAGGGGTCCTAAAAGCATACTCTCCCATGACCGTTGTACAATGTGAACAAGAATTGGTTGTTCTTACTATATAATTTCCCCTCTAATATTAGTCTGGCTTTGTAAAACTTGAAAAACTTGGCTGATGAACTGTAGCACTATGATCTTGAACTCTCTTGTTTTTCAGGGGTATTTTTTACTGAAACAGTTGTTTGTCACATGTATAATAAGGGTGTATATCCAGTTAGGGATCACCTAATGACTGAAACTACACTGCACAACAGAAGCAGAAACTTACACATTAATGTTATACCAGTTTCCAAACAGGAAAATTTTAGGTGAACAACTTGCAGTTGTTTGCAGATAGCAGCTGATTGCTAGAATCTGGAACATGGTCAGATCATGAATGCAGCTATCCACCACATGGACAGAAAGAGAGCATAGCATTACAGGCATAATGTAAAGAAATACTGTGGCTACAAAGATCAACTGAAAGCATTTCCAATCCCTAATTATGCTACCTACCTATTTAAAGTCATAAATAATACTGTTTAAAAAAAAAAAATCTACATCTTGTTTTTAGTTTTATCTGGCAAAGCCAGAAACAGCAACATGCTTGTGCTAAGCAGTAATTCCAGATGTTGGGTACCTTTCTGGTGCAAAGCAAGGGTTAAAGAGCAGATATTACAAATCTGAGTGACAGCTCATGATTTAGAATTTGCTCTTGGCATTAGCAGCTTGTACAACTACTGAGTTTGCTGCTGTGGTCCAAACCCTATGTCTGCTTCTCACCCACTTCTTTCTACTAGACGTTCATGCAGCTGCAACAGTACCTCAGAGGAGCAGGAAAGTACTTAACTGCACAAACACCTAGTCAGAGTATGGTGTTGATTGTGATGCTGGTGGGACAATCATGCATTTGGAGGGTTCACAGTTCTTCGTATCACCACTTGCTGATGAAGATGTGTGGTTATGATGGCCTGTCTCTTGCCATCCCACCTGCACAGTACTGCTTTGTGGCCTCAGCTTTGTCACCACTGACCTACACCAGCCTAGAGAAAGCCAGCTTGTCAGGTAAGTTTTTACAACCTAGGGCTACAACAGTGGTGGTGACTTTTCTTGCCATGGACTGTTTTGGTGCGTTCATTGCCAGCAATGGATATAGCACCAGCACATTCCCGCTCCTGACATGAATGTTCTGAAAACTAAAACATGCATGTCCTAAATATCTGTAAATAACCACTGGCCATGATTTCTCAATGAATTATTTTAGCAACCCTAATAAAAACATACTGTACAGAACAAGATACAGTATAGTTGAAAGCCCACAGCATCTCGTGGGTGCTTTACCACAGCTTCAGAGTTATACTGTAATGAGCTAAGTTCAAGTCTTTCACTGGAGAACAGTACAAGACGACTCCATGAGGCACTGCCCCTGTAAAGGAATTGTTTTCATTGCATTGAATTGCATTGCATTGAATGGTTATCAGTAGAGTGTCCAGTTGCTTTTCCTCTAGCTTCTTTGGGAGTATCCTATCCCAGGAAAAGGAAGTTTGCATTCTGCTCATCACCTCTTTGACGAATTTGGCTCACACACAACTTTCTTTTACCTTCTCATCTTGCAGGAAGGAGTTAAGGATTGCAATGTCTACCACAGTCTGGTTTTTGTGCAATGATAGGTCCTTAGTATGGTCGTCATCACTTTGGTCCTTAGCAAAATTTACAAAAACCTACAAGAAAAAAAGGCCATGTCAAACACCACCATAGTATTTCATGAATTCATGGCATTTTAAGCACTGGATATCCGAAATAGTCCTGAGATTCAGTACTCTACTTCATTTAAATGCCCTTATAAGATAGAGCAATTAAATTGGAATATGTAGTCCTACTTCTGCAAAAGAAGCTTTTGGCATCCAGGCTACTAAAAACTTACTTGGTCAAGTGTGGTCTGAGAAACGGAGTAGTCTTCTATGTGGAGTCTCTTCTTGTTCTGGGAGAGAATACTGAATATTTTGGCCAGGGAGGATGGTGAAGAGGGAAGTTGGTACTGCAGCATATTCCGATGTTTTTCCTTTAGGACACTTCCAGGGAAGGCATGCCCAAAGAACTCCTCAACAGGCTTCAGGTCTGGGTTTGCCCCTGCAATTCTCACGACTATGGTGTAACCATCTCCAAACCTGCAAACAAAAATGTCAGTACAACAGTTAAGTGCTTCTGAAACACAAGTGATGCTAAAAATACAGCAGCTTTTCCTATAGCCAGAATAGCAATGGAAGTGCTGCATAAGGAACTAAGCCTAACTGTATCTCCCTAGAAATGTAAACTCTGTGGTGTAAGCGAAAAAACACCCCACCTACCTGTTTTTTAGGTGCTGGACACTGCCCAGACATCTGAATCGCCCATTGACCATTATTGCCATTCGAGTGCACAGGGCTTCACATTCTTCCATGCTGTAGGCAGAAATAAGTTCATTAGTACTACGAACAGCATTGAAGGGCAGAGCAGAAAGGCTGAGCTTAGCATCCAGCCTTGACAGATGTAGAAGCCAAGGTATGACACAAGTGGGCTGCTACCTCACCTGTGAGATGTGAGCACCACTGATCTCCCCTCCTTGATTACACTCAGAGCACAGTTCCACAAGAAGCGACGTGCTTTGGGATCCATCCCTGTTGTTGGCTCATCCTGCAAAAGGTATACAAAAAACAGATGATGCACCTCATCTTTGAAATGACCTGTCCATTCCTGATTATGGAAGCATTGAGAATACACAAGTTTGATTCATTTTCTAAAATGACAAAGTCATTTATGTGCTGGATTTTTAATTAGTCTTCATTACAACATGTTTTTCTATTTTTCAATAAAAATATTGATGAGCAAGGGTTGTGGACTCACCAGGAACACCACAGGTGGCCCTCCAATGAGGGCAATGGCTGTGGAAAGCTTGCGTCTGTTCCCTCCACTGTAGTTCCCCGCGTATTTTTCTCCATATTTCACAAGGCCCAGTTTCCGAATTGCCCACTCGCCAACCTATGACATACAGCACAACACCACCTTCAATCAAGCATAGCAACATCTACACAAAGATTTTTCTTACAAGCTTTGGCTTCAAAAGCAGCTTTCAGAAGGACCATTCATCTGAGGATCTAATGTGGCATGGATACAGATTTTGAAACACCCTGTGCACCTCTGGA